>BNCR01000534.1:0-24844 GCA_014656515.1 Oryzias celebensis
TTGGGGTTGAAACAAATTTATCAGAAGATAAATGTGACAAAATCAATGCAATCGTGCAGTTTTTGGCTAAATGTTTACATGCAGAAATCTCATTCATACATAAATACACCTGCTAGCCACTTTATATGATACACTTTGCTAGGACCGGGTTGAACCCTGTTTTCCTTCAGAACTGTCTTAATCCTTGTGTCAGAGATTCAACAAGGTACGAGAAACATTCCTCAGAGTTTGATCAATATTGACAGGACAGCATCACACATTTGCTGCAGTTTTCTCGGCTGCACGTCCATGATGCCAATCTTCCGTTCCACCATTTACCAAAGGTTATTTGTTGGGTTGAGCTCTGGTGACTGTGGAGGCCATTAGAGTCCAGTGAACTCCTTGTCATGTTCAAGAAACCAGTCTGAGATGCAGCCATGATCAACTGGTACAAAGGGACCCAAAATGTGCCAAGAAATATCCCCCACACCATAACACCACCACCATCATCCTGAATTGTTGATATGAGGCAGGATGGCTCCATGCTTTCATGTTATTCTCTATTTCAGACAATTCTCTGTAAACCCTAGAGATGGTTGTGGGTAAAAATCCCAGTAGGTCAGCAGTTTCTGAAACACTCAGACTAGATTGTCTGGCACCAGCAACCATGTCCTCTTCAAACTCACTACAATCCCCATTCTGACGCTCAATTTGAACTGCAGCTGATCGTCTTGAACATGGTTACATGCTTGGAATGCATTAAGTTGCTGCCATTTGATTGGTTGATTAAAATTGAGCATTTACCAAACAGTTGGACAGGTGTGCCTCAGAAAGTGGCAGATGAGTTTATAACCATTCATCCATCTTCTGAACCAACTGATCCCTTTCAGTGTCACAGGAGCCAACCCAGCTACTGCTAGGTAAAGATGGGGTACACCCTGAACAGGACACCAGCCTGTTGGAGGGCTAGTTCCCTCATTTCTTAACAGATTTTCACAAAACATGTCTCAAATTAAAGCTTGGAAATTATTGATCTTCATGGTATATTTGATTATTCATTATCCCTAAAGATTAATCTGTAAATAGTGCAAGAAACGCGCCTTCTAATGTTACAGGTAACGCATTGCTGTTAAATAATAGCTTCTAAAAAAAAGACTTTTTTTCTGTATACTGGAATCCATAGAACTGAGCTTGTAAATGCTCATCACCCAAGCCCAGAAAGGAGGAACATTGATGAAGTTCAATGGGGTGAATGGTTAGTAAACTTGTAAAGTTGAGTAACAGTCATTTTTCTAATAAAAACACCTAAAAAGGATGATATGTCACATGACGGAAGATCAAGTAATATATATCAATGTTATATATTATACATATATATATATATATATATATATATATCACAAACACATACACAAAAATTATGAGGAGTAGGGAAATGTTGCATGTCACATTCTAAACATAACTGGGGGGGAGGGGGAGGAGTTATATGCATCATGACATCATGATCCTGATGATGTCATACTTGTCATCACCATAGGCAGGCCTATGTTTGTTTTGTACGCATCATCGCCTTTGATCTAAGGATGACACATTTGATTCCTTGCCCCCGTTGTTGTTAAACCTGAGAGCAAACCTTCTGTTTCACAGCTACGAGAAGCCTTGCATTCCGTGAAGAACCTTCGACCTTCGCTGTGGAACACGCCAACTAGAAGCCTTGCATTCTTTGAAGAACCTTCGACCTTCGCTGAGGAACACGCAGCCTTTCTCTCTACACGCTACAGAAGACTGCATCTACACTCTGCTTTCAACAAGAACATTTTAAAAGGTTTTTCATTGCTTTACAGAAAAACTTCATTTAAAATGTTCTGTTGCGGTCTGAGAGGTTCTACAGTTGAGGAGACCACCCTCAATCTTGAAGATCAAGTCCACGACATCACCTCGCTGACCAGCCAGCTGCAAATCCTCGCCGCTGAGCTGGAAAGCAAAAAACACCTTAAAGAAACCTACGCTGGACTCTGTCAGGCAAAGAAAGCAGCCTCAAAACTCACCAAGCAGCTGGAAAAAGACTTGCAACGCGTCAAGAAGCAACTCCGGGACCAAAAACCTCTGGAAGACCGTTGCAAGAAACAGCAGCAAAAAGTCCAGCTCCTGACTGAGACCAACGCCCAACTCACAGCTACTCTTCAGGAACTCCAGACCAGAGTTTGGGATCCTGAAGAGTTAACCAGTGAGTTGCAGAAAGCCAAGCAAACCACCAAATCTCTCAGCCAGGAGAACCAGGATCTAGAGAAAGAGGTTCAGAGGGTTCAAACCACCATCAAGGCCCTTGAACCTCAGGAAGAACAGCTTCAGGAGGAGAGAGATCGCCTCCAAACACTGCAGGAGAAAAACATCCTTCTTCAGAGCCAGTTACAGGATCTCCAGAGACATTGTGAGGAGGAGGCAGCAATTAAACAACGTTGTGCCTCCATCCTGGACCAAAGCAAGTCTCTGGAGGACCAGAACGCCACACTGGACTCTGAAATCCGTCAGCTCACTCTGCAGTGTGAGGAGGCCAAACCCTGGCTTCAGCAGCTCTACGAGATCACCGTCAACCTCGATGGACTAAAACAGAGCAATGCTGAACTCCTGGAAGAACGAAACCACCTTAAAAAGGAGCAGGAACAGCTCTTTAACTTGCAGCATGAATGTGTTCAGGCAAAATCAAAGGCTCAAAATTTGGAAAAACAAAATCAAAACATCACCAAAGAGGTGAAAGAGCTCCGGGAATATGTGAAAAGGGAGCAGGGACACCTCTTCCAATTGGAGAAACAAAATCAACAAGCCAAATCTCAGCAATGTCAGGACTCCAGGCCGATGGCTGAGCATTTAGCAGGGATGGACAAAGTCTCAAAGCCAGAACCTGAACTAAAATACCCTGCTTTGAGACGCCCTCCAAATGCTCAACAAACAACAGCTGCAACAGACCATGTTCCTGCTCCAAATACAAGCCAGCCTGTGTTGGAGGAACCGCCTTACGTCAGAGAAAGGACCAGCAGGATCCGCCAACAAAGAGTTGCACTGGCAAACCATCAGGGCGCCGCACCAAGGAGGATTCCTGGTATCCCCCGAGTCCAGGACCGTCACAAAAACTAATTTAGGCTGTCCTGATGGAAAAAAAACACACAAAAAATGTGTGTGTACATATAAGAAAAGTCATAGTTGTCAATGTATGAATGTATAAATATATGTTTTTCTATATATATGTATGTGTATGCGTGTGCGCATAGGTTTTTCTTTGTGTGTGTATGTAATTATTTACACAAAAAGATCAAAAATTTAAAAAAAATTAAAAAAACAAAGTAAAAATGAATGTTAATAGATGTAAATAAAAATACAAGAGAAAACTTTATATGTGTGTGTGTGTGTGTGTGGTATTTATGTACATATAACAAAAATCATAGTTGTCAATGTATGAATGTATAAATCTATGTTTTTCTATATTTATATGTATGTGTATGCGTGTGCACATAGGTTTTTTTTGTGTGTGTGTATGTAATTATGTACACAAAAAGATCAAAAAGAAAAAAAAAACAATAAAAAAACAAAGTACAAATGAATGTTATTGGATGTAAATAAAAATACAACAGAAAACTGTATATGTGTGTGTGTGTGTGTGTGTGTATTTATGTACATACAACAAATTAAAAAAAAATTTTTTTAAAACAAAGTAAAAAGGAATTTGTGTTGTGTGGTGTGGTGTGCTGTGTTGTGGTGTGGTGTGGTGTGTTGTGGTGTGTTGTGGTGTGGTGTGTTGTGTTGTG
This sequence comes from Oryzias celebensis, assembly GCA_014656515.1. Lineage (NCBI taxonomy): Eukaryota > Metazoa > Chordata > Actinopteri > Beloniformes > Adrianichthyidae > Oryzias > Oryzias celebensis. The sequence goes on from BNCR01000534.1 coordinate 3,783, forward strand.
TTGTGGTGTGTGTGTGTCTAATGCAACCACAAGGGATCACACTCCAGTGACCTCTTGTGCCGTCCCAAGTCCGGATAAATGCAGAGGGATTGTGTGAGAGTATAAAACATTGAACATGTGAATCATAAAAAGAGACGAGTTACATATACATCTATATATACATATATTTATCAGAACCTTCTTTTCTAAGTCAGAGCCATCAAGATTCTCATACATCCCTGGATATGCATAACTGGAGTCCTGCTCTAGACCCAAGTACCTGGTAGGCAGGACCCTCCCCAAGGTCTCTGGAATTTCTTCAGGCCTGCAAGCATGCCTCCTCCTGAAGAAACAGAGGCTGAGGACTGTCCATCACCCATGCTGAAGTCTTCAAGGGAGTCGAAGAGTTTCTCTGTGGCAAGGCACTGGGAGTGGATGGAGTCCGTCTCAGTCTCTTGCGACAGGTCGGACTCACCACCATTCTGAAGTTGCTCGTGGTGAGAGCGGTTGGGCTGTGTGTGGGCTCATCCGTGAGCCCCCAGTGCAGCCTGGTAGATGAGAAGTTTGACATTTACAAAGTGCAGGAGGCACCACAGCTCCTGGAGAAAACCCAGCTAGATATAGTTGGGCTAACCTCCATGCACAGCCTGGACTCTGAAACTCAGAATCTACCATGAGACGCTCCTGTTCCTTCACATTTACTGTGGGTACGGAAAGTAATCAGACCAGAAGTAATATATCAAAATGTAAAAAACCTGTGTCGTTATGTAAGACATCATTTCTTCAGAGTGGCAGGAGTTCATTAGAAATTCACCTCTGAGTTGAGGGCGGGACAGTTGACACTGAGTAAACTCACTCTTACTTCCCATCATCCATCTCTCCCACCAGCTTACAGGCACTCACAACCACCTAACATTACAGGTGCAGCAGAAATGAGGAGCAGTATCGGAGCTAACCAGCCGTACAGTTTCGAGCCAGAATGCCAGCTGACACACGGAAAACAGAAATGCTGGTGGATCTGATTTTCTGCCAGTGGATGCATCAGAATGGAGTGGAGCAGGGAGGCTGTGGCTTGCCGTGGTAGCTGTTATATCACAACTACAAGCTTTTTGTAACTGCATTTTTTTTTCTGCTCCGGATTCAGAACAATTTAAATAATGAAACAGTCAAAAATGCAATTTAAGATGAATATTCTTTATATACATCCTCCACCATGAGAAAAATGCCACATAAGTTAAAAACACAATGTTTATCGAGTGGGTCTTTAAAACATTCATTTTCAAAACCATTTTATCCCTTTTGGGGTCATGGGGCTGCCCGAGCCCAACCCGGCCACTCATGGGCAAAGTCAGGGGACACCACTGGACAGGTCTCCAGTCTGTCGCAGGGGCCACAATCACACACCCATGCACACTCACATCCACACTTCAGGGACAATTTAGAGTAACCAATGAACCATGTAACCTATGAAGCATGTTTTTGGATGGTGAGAGGAAGCCGGAGTCCCCAGACAAAACCCGCGCATGCGTGAGGAGAACATGCAAACTCCACACAGAAAGGTCCCCCATTGGTGACACTGTTAAAAGTCCCCAGCCAGGACTTGAACCAGTCAGTTTCTTGCGGTGAATTAAAATGCCCTAAAAATGTTCTTTTAAATGAGGAGAGATAGATATTTTAGACTAAGGCAACATTTAACATACTTCTTTTATAAGCCAACAAAACATGCAGATAGTTCCAGGACAGGAATTCAACCGTTGCCTCCATTACCTGTATCCTCCTCTTCTTAAACACAGCTGGCTTTAAAAACTATCACGCTTAGACTCTACAAAAGATGATGATGAGCGAGATCAGGTTTGTCTGAGCAAATTAGCATTGAAAAGCAGTTGTGTAACTTGAGGAGCGGGGTTGGAAACGTCCCAACAATCAACGCCACACCTTTGTCAAAAACAAGACAGTGAGTAAAAAAGAAGAAACCAAACTCTTCACTCTGCTTCATCACATTGAATTCAAAGTTGAACAAATCTCTGAAAAAGAAACTCAGAGGGTAAAATGCTCATATTGATGCAACTGTAACACAGAATGCAAAGGCACAAGTGATGTCTTTTATTTTCTACTTATCTGCAATGTATATCTAAAAATGATAAGAATGAGACAGAAAGCTGCTGTTTGCCAATCAAATGTGTAGAGAAAATGGGAGAATACCGCCCCTGGTGGATGCCTAAAGTGACACAGTTGGTTCAAATTACTGTAAACAACAGTGTTGGGTAAATGACTTTTAAAAAGAAATGGATTACTTTACTTACTGGATTATATTGTGATTAAATTACTTTGCTCATTCTCTAATTTAAACAGTAATGCACTACTCATTACTTTTCTTTTGTTTTTTACTTATGCAAATTAACTAAGCAAGGTAAAACAAACGAAAACATAACAGGTACAAAAGGGCAGCCAGATTTTATTCATTTGAACACACAAACTTGAGAAAATGTACATTGTACAATAGCCTACATAGTATACAGAACGGTTGGCTCTAGGGCAGAGGAAAGCAGTTTATCTCCAGGAGAAAATGTATGTACGCTCTCTTCATCTTGTGTTGACCAATCAGCATTGACTGTTTTTTGTTTGTTTCATTTAAGAAAGAGAATGTCAGAGCCAATTGTTTACACAAATTCATTTGTTTCATTAGTCACTGAAGGTTTCACTGCACCAAAATGTGAGTAATTTCTGTCATCTAGCAGTTGTAATTCAATTACCAAAATTTGAACTCTAATTATTTCGTTACTCCATTACTGACAAAAGTAATTAAATGATAGAAATCAAATTATAGTAATTACTTTGTAATTCATAACTCCCAACACTGATAAACAATCAGGTCACTCCATTGTTAAAAAAAGATGAATTGTTTTCTGGATTTATGTTCAATGGTTGACTTGTACAATTGTGATCATGTTATCAAGCTTTGTTTATGTTTTTGATTCATGAAGTTTAAATGACATAAAACGCTGTTGTTCTTTCTCTCTCTCTTTATTTACGGCCCTAAATACGAGACTCTGAAAAAGAGCGTGCACACGCTGCTGAACTTCCTTTCAGCTGAAGCTAAGCTGGCTGTTTGGATGTCTCAGAAAAACCGAATCCATAGGACAGAGTCTGATGATGTCCTGTTTCTCTTTAAGAGACGTTTGGCAGCTCGGTTGGGAATAGAGTTCTGTTTTTACAATCTTACATATTCAGTTGATGATTTTGTTAAAATGTGGACCATTGAAAATGTTCTGTCAGCAGAGACTCTTTGGTGCTGAATTTTTGAGTTCAGATGTTTTTCTCCTGTGCTGCTTGAACTTAACTTCCGTGTAATTTTTAATTTGTAAAGTGCTGATTGATTATTAAAGGTATTTTACAAATTGAGATTCTCTCTCTCTCGCTCAAGATATATAGATACGAGAAAGATATAGAAGAGATATAGAAATATAGATAGATAGAATATAAATATAGATGTTTACACAGATATAGATATCTACAACCATTTTTATCTTTTATCCAAAGCAGAATCAAAGAGGTTGCTGGAGCCTATCCCAGCCAATTTTAGGGGAAGTACTGGTAGACTGTGGACAATTCTGTATATGTATGTGTTTTGTACAAATTATGTTAGGAAATGTAAAAATACACAAGTAAATCAATTCCATCTGTACGCTAATGATTTGTATGGCTCATAACAGAAGCTGAGGAGACAGGTAAAGCGACAAGGTGCAGTGGCCATAGAGATGGAACTGAGAGGAGAAGGAGAAGGAAAATGCCACAAGAAGATGTTAAAAACACAAATTTCATCAGAGTGGGTCTTCACGTTGTTACTTCCCTCGCTGCATTGCAAGGAAAAGTTTCGCTGCGATGTGGACGGAAATCTCTAGTCTAATAGAGAGGAATGTGTGGATGGTCAGGAACAGGAAGATCCTGGCCACGAGAGGGAGGTCACCAAGGTGACCAGTGAAGTTTACAGTGAAATGTCATTTACAGCACTGTCGGCCGATTGGATTTTTCTTTTGGTTGTGTTTGTATGTTGGACCTGTTCAGAGAAGTGTATGCAGTTTACATGCGTGATGTTAAATTCAGAAGCTGCTCTTACTGTGAAATCTTTTTGTTTTTTTTACTTTCGTACATAAATGCATTCTGTTAGTGACAAAACATCTAAGCATTCTGACCTGCAGCACTCACACACTGCCAAAGAGACGATGCTTTTAGAAGAAACTGATTGTTCATATGAGAAATAAACTTGGTTTTGACCCACGAGTAAACTGTTTTGGGAGAGATGTGAGCGTCTGCAGGTGATCCATGGTGTTGTGCTGAAGCATCCAAGTTATTTTAAGAAAGGAACTAAGTGGATGAGAACAAGCCAAAGTATCAGAGAAAGATCTAACAATTTTGCTGGCGTTGACTCTTTACCAGAAAAAAGAATGTGCTTTTGAAACATGTCCCATGAATTTTGGGAAAGAAATGTGCTTTTTCTAGTAAGATGACCTGTTGTGCAGAAGTGTAAGTGTGTTTGGCCAAATGACCTTTTAGTTTGGAGAATGTCATTTCCTTTTCAAGAAATGAACCAAACCAACTGAGAAAAACTGGAAAACAACCTTCTGTTTGCATCTTAAGTTTGGATAAAGTTACCTGAAAGGCACTGGTATCATTTAAACAACAATAAAAACAGCTCAAATAAGTATTCAAAAGTATAGAATGCATTGATTCAAACAAAGTGTGGACTGTGTAACAGATCGAACAAAGATAAGAAGAAAAAGTTTAAAGTTAAGTCACATTTCAGCTCCTGCTGCTTCCATCCGTGTGCAGAACTATGGCTTACAGCAGCTTCCCCTGTTTAGTTCCCTCTCCAGGTTGTAGCAGCTGACAGTTTCCTGCAGACATGAGAACCCTGCTGGATTTGTATACCACACAGAGATCATGCATGTATTTAGGGTCCCAATGCATAAACTGATTGGCCTAATGTTGTTCAACTTTTTGGTTTGGAGGATTACATTTTCAACAAGATATTCTAATCATCTGTTCAAGAAAAAACTTTTTGAGTGTTACTTATCTCAGGAAGGAAATATTAACATTAAACGCTTTGTTAGACTGTTCTGGGTAAGTGTTTAATAGTAAGAAGTTTTTTTGCCTTCCTTTTCCTGGTCCAGAGTGTGTGATTGCAGAGTAACTCTAAAGTTTGACATTGTCTTGTTAGTAATTTGTTACGTCCCCCTGCTGCTGCCTCCACATCCTGTCATGCTGCCTCACCCGGCAGGTGAAGCCAATGATCCTCATCAGCACCTGCCGGGTATTTAAGACCAAGAAGGCCACACCCCAGAGGGCATGTTTTGTGGCCCTTTTGTGGCCCCAACAGTCTTATACTGTTGAGTTTTGTTATTGTAATTTGGGTTTGGGACCTTGGTAGTCTTAGTTTGCGGGCTTTGTTTCTGTTTTGTTTTAGGTAGTTTTGATTAGGCAGCCCTTAGCAGGGAGCTGCTGACTCTTCAAACTCACTAAAATCCCCATTCTGACGCTCAATTTGAACTGCAGCTGATCGTCTTGAACATGGTTACATGCTTGGAATGCATTAAGTTGCTGCCATTTGATTGGTTGATTAAAATTGAGCATTTACCAACAGTTGGACAGGTGTGCCTCAGAAAGTGGCAGATGAGTTTATAACCATTCATCCATCTTCTGAACCAACTGAATCCCTTTCAGCGTCACAGGAGCCAACCCAGCTACTGCTAGGTAAAGATGGGGTACACCCTGAACAGGACACCAGCCTGTTGGAGGGCTAGTTCCCTCATTTCTTAACAGATTTTCACAAAACATGTCTCAAATTAAAGCTTGGAAGATTATTGATCTCATGGTATATTTGATTATTCATTATCCCTAAAGATTAATCTGTAAATAGTGCAAGAAACGCGCCTTCTAATGGTACAGGTAACGCATTGCTGTTAAAATAATAGCTTCTAAAAAAAATGACTTTTTTTCTGTATACTGGAATCCATAGAACTGAGCTTGTAAATGCTCATCACCCAAGCCCAGAAAGGAGGAACATTGATGAAGTTCAATGGCGTGAATGGTTAGTAAACTTTGTAAAGTTGAGTAACAGTCATTTTTCTAATAAAAACATCGAAAAAGGATGATATGTCACATGACGGGCAATCAAGTAATATATATCAATGTTATATATCAATGTTATATATTTATATATTCATATATATATATATCACAAACACTTACACAAAAATTATGAGGAGTAGGGAAATGTTGCATGTCACATTCTAAAGATAACTGGGGGGAGGGGGAGGAGTTATATGCATCATGACATCATGATGCTGATGATGTCATACTTGACTTGTCATCACCATAGGCAGGCCTATGTTTGTTTTGTACGCATCATCGCCTTTGATCTAAGGATGACACATATGATTCCTTGCCCCCGTTGTTGTTAAACCTGAGAGCAAACCTTCTGTTTCACAGCTACGAGAAGCCTTGCATTCCGTGAAGAACCTTCGACCTTCGCTGTGGAACACGCCAACTAGAAGCCTTGCATTCTTTGAAGAACCTTCAACCTTCGCTGAGGAACACGCAGCCTTTCTCTCTACACGCTACAGAAGACTGCATCTACACTCTCCTTTCAACAAGAACATTTTAAAAGGTTTTTCATTGCTTTACAGAAAAACTTAATTTAAAATGTTCTGTTGCGGTCTGAGAGGTTCTACAGTTGAGGAGAGCACCCTCAATCTTGAAGATCAAGTCCACGACATCACCTCGCTGACCAGCCAGCTGCAAATCCTCGCCGCTGAGCTGGAAAGCAAAAAACACCTTAAAGAAACCTACGCTGGACTCTGTCAGGCAAAGAAAGCAGCCTCAAAACTCACCAAGCAGCTGGAAAAAGACTTGCAACGCGTCAAGAAGCAACTCCGGGACCAAAAACCTCTGGAAGACCGTTGCAAGAAACAGCAGCAAAAAGTCCAGCTCCTGACTGAGACCAACGCCCAACTCACAGCTACTCTTCAGGAACTCCAGACCAGAGTTTGGGATCCTGAAGAGTTAACCAGTGAGTTGCAGAAAGCCAAGCAAACCACCAAATCTCTCAGCCAGGAGAACCAGGATCTAGAGAAAGAGGTTCAGAGGGTTCAAACCACCATCAAGGCCCTTGAACCTCAGGAAGAACAGCTTCAGGAGGAGAGAGATCGCCTCCAAACACTGCAGGAGAAAAACATCCTTCTTCAGAGCCAGTTACAGGATCTCCAGAGACATTGTGAGGAGGAGGCAGAAATTAAACAACGTTGTGCCTCCATCCTGGACCAAAGCAAGTCTCTGGAGGACCAGAACGCAACACTGGACTCTGAAATCCGTCAGCTCACTCTGCAGTGTGAGGAGGCCAAACCCTGGCTTCAGCAGCTCTACGAGATCACCGTCAACCTCGATGGACTAAAACAGAGCAATGCTGAACTCCTGGAAGAACGAAACCACCTTAAAAAGGAGCAGGAACAGCTCTTCAACTTGCAGCATGAATGTGTTCAGGCAAAATCAAAGGCTCAAAATTTGGAAAAACAAAATCAAAACATCACCAAAGAGGTGAAAGAGCTCCAGGAATATGTGAAAAGGGAGCAGGGACACCTCTTCCAATTGGAGAAACAAAACCAACAAGCCAAATCTCAGCAACGTCAGGACTCCAGGCCGATGGCTGAGCATTTAGCAGGGATGGACAAAGTCTCAAAGCCAGAACCTGAACTAAAATACCCTGCTTTGAGACGCCCTCCAAATGCTCAACAAACAACAGCTGCAACAGACCATGTTCCTGCTCCAAACACAAGCCAGCCTGTGTTGGAGGAACCGCCTTACGTCAGAGAAAGGACCAGCAGGATCCGCCAACAAAGAGTTGCACTGGCAAACCATCAGGGCGCCGCACCAAGGAGGATTCCTGGTATCCCGCGAGTCCAGGACCTTCACAAAAACTAATTTAGGCTGTCCTGATGGAAAAAAAAAAACACAAAAAAATGTGTGTGAACCTATAACAAAAGTCATAGTTGTCAATGTATGAATGTATAAATATATGTTTTTCTCTATATATGTTTGTGTATGCGTGTGCGCATAGGTTTTTCTTTTTGTGTGTATGTAATTATGTACACAAAAAGATCCAAAATAAAAAAAAATTAAAAAAAACAAAGTAAAAATGAATGTTAATAGATGTAAATAAAAATACAAGAGAAAACTTTATATGTGTGTGTGTGTATTTATGTACATATAACAAAAATCATAGTTGTCAATGTATGAATGTATAAATCTATGTTTTTCTATATTTATATGTATGTGTATGCGTGTGCACATAGGTTTTTTTTGTGTGTGTGTATGTAATTATGTACACAAAAAGATCAAAAATTAAAAAAAATTAAAAAAACAAAGTAAAAATGAATGTTAATAGATGTAAATAAAAATACAAGAGAAAACTTTATATGTGTGTGTGTGTGTGTGTGTGTATTTATGTACATATAACAAAAATCATAGTTGTCAATGTATGAATGTATAAATCTATGTTTTTCTATATTTATATGTATGTGTATGCGTGTGCACATAGGTTTTTTTTGTGTGTGTGTATGTAATTATGTACACAAAAAGATCAAAAAGAAAAAAAAAACAATAAAAAAACAAAGTACAAATGAATGTTATTGGATGTAAATAAAAATACAAGAGAAAACTGTATATGTGTGTGTGTGTGTGTGTGTGTGTGTGTGTATTAATGTACATACAACAAATTAAAAAACAAAAATTTTAAAACAAAGTAAAAAGGAATTTGTGTTGTGTGGTGTGGTGTGCTGTGTTGTGGTGTGGTGTGTTGTGGTGTGTTGTGGTGTGGTGTGTTGTGTTGTGTTGTGGTGTGTGTGTGTGTAATGCAACCACAAGGGATCACACTCCAGTGACCTCTTGTGCCGGTCCCAAGTCCGGATAAATGCAGAGGGATTGTGTGAGAGTATAAAACATTGAACATGTGAATCATAAAAAGAGACGAGTTACATATACATCTATATATACATATATTTATCAGAACCTTCTTTTCTAAGTCAGAGCCATCAAGATTCTCATACATCCCTGGATATGCATAACTGGAGTCCTGCTCTAGACCCAAGTACCTGGTAGGCAGGACCCTCCCCAAGGTCTCTGGAATTTCTTCAGGCCTGCAACCATGCCTCCTCCTGAAGAAACAGAGGCTGAGGACTATCCATCACCCATGCTGAAGTCTTCAAGGGAGTCGAAGAGTTCCTCTGTGGCAAGGCACTGGGAGTGGATGGAGTCCGTCTCAGTCTCTTGCGACAGGTCGGACTCACCACCATTCTGAAGTTGCTCGTGGTGAGAGTGGGTGGGCTGTGTGTGGGCTCATCCGTGAGCCCCAGTGCAGCCTCCAAGTGTTGGAGATCACCCTGGTAGATGAGAAGTTTGACATTTACAAAGTGCAGGAGGCACCACAGCTCCTGGAGAAAACCCAGCTAGATATAGTTGGGCTAACCTCCATGCACAGCCTGGACTCTGAAACTCAGAATCTACCATGAGACGGTCCTGTTCCTTCACATTTACTGTGGGTACGGAAAGTAATCAGACCAGAAGTAATATATCAAAATGTAAAAAACCTGTGTCGTTATGTAAGACATCATTTCTTCAGAGTGGCAGGAGTTCATTAGAAATTCACCTCTGACTTGAGGGCGGGACAGTTGACACTGAGTAAACCCACTCTTACTTCCCATCATCCATCTCTCCCACCAGCTTACAGGCACTCACAACCACCTAACATTACAGGTGCAGCAGAAATGAGGAGCAGTATCGGAGCTAACCAGCCGTACAGTTTCGAGCCAGAATGCCAGCTGACACACAGAAAACAGAAATGCTGGTGGATCTGATTTTCTGCCAGTGGATGCATCAGAATGGAGTGGAGCAGGGAGGCTGTGGCTTGCCATGGTAGCTGTTATATCACAACTACAAGCTTTTTGTAACTGCATTTTTTTTTCTGCTCCGGATTCAGAACAATTTAAATAATGAAACAGTCAAAAATGCAATTTAAGATGAATATTCTTTATATACATCCTCCACCAAGAGAAAAATGCCACACAAGTTAAAAACACAATGTTTATCGGAGTGGGTCTTTAAAACATTCATTTTCGAAACCATTTTATCCCTTTTGGGTCATGGGGCTGCCCGAGCCCAACCCGGCCACTCATGGGCAAAGTCAGGGGACACCACTGGACAGGTCTCCAGTCTGTCGCAGGGCCACAATCACACACCCATGCACACTCACATCCACACTTCAGGGACAATTTAGAGTAACCAATGAACCATGTAACCTATGAAGCATGTTTTTGGATGGTGAGAGGAAGCCGGAGTCCCCGGACAAAACCCGCGCATGCATGAGGAGAACATGCAAACTCCACACAGAAAGGTCCCCCATTGGTGACACTGTTAAAAGTCCCCCAGCCAGGACTTGAACCAGCCAGTTTCTTGCTGTGAATTAAAATGCCCTAAAAATGTTCTTTTAAATGAGGAGAGATGGATATTTTAGACTAAGGCAACATTTAACATACTTCTTTTATAAGCCAACAAAACATGCAGATAGTTCCAGGACAGGAATGCAACCGTTGCCTCCATTACCTGTATCCTCCTCTTCTTAAACACAGCTGGCTTTAAAAACTATCACGCTTAGACTCAACAAAAGATGATGAAGAGCGAGATCAGGTTTGTCTGAGCAAATTAGCATTGAAAAGCAGTTGTGTAACTTGAGGAGCGGGGCTGGAAACGTCCCAACAATCAACGCCACACCTTTGTCAAAAACAAGACAGTGAGTAAAAAAGAAGAAACCAAACTCTTCACTCTGCTTCATCACGTTGAATTCAAAAGTTGAACAAATCTCTGAAAAAGAAACTCAGAGGGTAAAATGCTCGTTTTGATGCAACTGTAACACAGAATGCAAAGGCACAAGTGATGTCTTTTATTTTCTACTTATCTGCAATGTATATCTAAAAATGATAAGAATGAGACAGAAAGCTGCTGTTTGCCAATCAAATGTGTAGAGAAAATGGGAGAATACCGCCCCCTGGTGGACGCCTAAAGTGACACAGTTGGTTCAAATTACTGTAAACAACAGTGTTGGGTAAATTACTTTTAAAAAGAAATGGATTACTTTACTTACTGGATTATATTGTGATTAAATTACTTTGCTCATTCTCTAATTTAAACAGTAATGCACTACTCATTACTTTTCTTTTGTTTTTTACTGATACAAATTAACTAAGCAAGGTAAAACAAACGAAAACATAACAGGTACAAAAGGGCAGCCAGATTTTTATTCATTTGAACACACAAACTTGAGAAAATGTACATTGTACAATAGCCTACATAGTATACAGAACGGTTGGCTCTAGGGCAGAGGAAAGCAGTTTATCTCCAGGAGAAAATGTATGTACGCTCTCTTCATCTTATGTTGACCAATCAGCCTCATTGACTGTTTTTTGTTTGTTTCATTTAAGAAAGAGAATGTCAGAGCCAATTGTTTACACAAATTCATTTGTTTCATTAGTCACTGAAGTTTTCACTGCACCAAAATGTGAGTAATTTCTGTCATCTAGCAGTTGTAATTCAATTACCAAAATTTGAACTCTAATTATTTCGTTACTCCATTACTGACAAAAGTAATTAAATGATAGAAATCAAATTATAGTAATTACTTTGTAATTCATAACTCCCAACACTGATAAACAATCAGGTCACTCCATTGTTAAAAAAAAAGATGAATTGTTTTCTGGATTTATGTTCAATGGTTGACTTGTACAATTGTGATCATGTTATCAAGCTTTGTTTATGTTTTTGATTCATGAAGTTTAAATGACATAAAACGCTGTTGTTCTTTCTCTCTCTCTTTATTTACGGCCCTAAATACGAGACTCTGAAAAAGAGCGTGCACACGCTGCTGAACTTCCTTTCAGCTGAAGCTAAGCTGGCTGTTTGGATGTCTCAGAAAAACCGAATCCATAGGACAGAGTCTGATGATGTCCTGTTTCTCTTTAAGAGACGTTTGGCAGCTCGGTTGGGAATAGAGTCCCTTTTTTACAATCTTACATATTCAGTTGATGATTTTGTTAAAATGTGGACCATTGAAAATGTTCTGTCAGCAGAGACTCTTTGGTGCTGAATTTTTGAGTTCAGATGTTTTTCTCCTGTGCTGCTTGAACTTAACTTCTGTGTAATTTTTAATTTGTAAAGTGCTGATTGATTATTAAAAGTATTTTACAAATTGAGATTCTCTCTCTCTCGCTCAAGATATATAGATACGAGAAAGATATAGAAGAGATATAGAAATATAGATAGATAGAATATAAATATAGATGTTTATATAGATATAGATATCTACAACCATTTTTATCTTTTATCCAAAGCAGAATCAAAGAGGTTGCTGGAGCCTATCCCAGCCAATTTTAGGGGAAGTACTGGGTAGACTGTGGACAATTCTGTATATGTATGTGTTTTGTACAAATTATGTTAGGAAATGTATAAATACACAAGTAAATGAATTCCATCTGTACGCTAATGATTTGTATGGCTCATAACAGAAGCTCAGGAGACAGGTAAAGCGACAAGGTGCAGTGGCCATAGAGATGAAACTGTGAGGAGAAGGAGAAGGAAAATGCCACAAGAAGATGTTAAAAACACAAATTTCATCAGAGTGGGTCTTCACGTTGTTACTTCCCTCGCTGCATTGCAAGGAAAAGTTTCGCTGCGATGTGGACAGAAATCTCTAGTCTAATAGAGAGGAATGTGTGGATGGTCAGGAACAGGAAGATCCTGGCCACGGAGGGAGGTCACCAAGGTGACCAGTGAAGTTTACAGTGAAATGTCATTTACAGCACTGTCGGCTGATTGGATTTTTCTTTTGGTTGTGTTTTTATGTTGGACCTGTTCAGAGAAGTGTATGCAGTTTACATGCGTGATGTTAAATTCAGAAGCTGCTCTTACTGTGAAATCTTTTTGTTTTTTTTACTTTCGTACATAAATGCATTCTGTTAGTGACAAAACATCTAAGCATTCTGACCTGCAGCACTCACACACTGCCAAAGAGACGATGCTTTTAGAAGAAACTGATTGTTCATATGAGAAATAAACTTGGTTTTGACCCACGAGTAAACTGTTTTGGGAGAGATATGAGCGTCTGCAGGTGATCCATGGTGTTGTGCTGAAGCATCCAAGTTATTTTAAGAAAGGAACTAAGTGGATGAGAACAAGCCAAAGTATCAGAGAAAGATCTAACAATTTTGCTGGCGTTGACTCTTTACCAGAAAAAAGAATGTGCTTTTGAAACATGTCCCATGAATTTTGGGAAAGAAATGTGCTTTTTCTAGTAAGATGACCTGTTGTGCAGAAGTGTAAGTGTGTTTGGCCAAATGACCTTTTAGTTTGGAGAATGTCATTTCCTTTTCAAGAAATGAACCAAACCAACTGAGAAAAACTGGAAAACAACCTTCTGTTTTGCATCTTAAGTTTGGATAAAGTTACCTGAAAGGCACTGGTATCATTTAAACAACAATAAAAACAGCTCAAATAAGTATTCAAAAGTATAGAATGCATTGATTCAAACAAAGTGTGGACTGTGTAACAGATCGAACAAAGATAAGAAGAAAAAGTTTAAAGTTAAGTCACATTTCAGCTCCTGCTGCTTCCATCTGTGTGCAGAACTATGGCTTACAGCAGCTTCCCCCTGTTTAGTTCCCTCTCCAGGTTGTAGCAGCTGACAGTTTCCTGCAGACATGAGAACCCTGCTGGATTTGTATACCACACAGAGATCATGCATGTATTTAGGGTCCCAATGCATAACTGATTGGCCTAATGTTGTTCAACTTTTGGGTTTGGAGGATTACATTTTCAACAAGATATTCTAATCATCTGTTCAAGAAAAAACTTTTTGAGTGTTACTTATCTCAGGAAGGAAATATTAACATTAAACGCTTTGTTAGACTGTTCTGGGTAAGTGTTTAATAGTAAGAAGTTTTTTTGCCTTCCTTTTCCTGGTCCAGAGTGTGTGATTGCAGAGTAACCCTAAAGTTTGACATTCTCTTGTTAGTAATTTGTTACGTCCCCCTGCTGCTGCCTCCACATCCTGTCATGCTGCCTCACCCGGCAGGTGAAGCCAATGATCCTCATCAGCACCTGCCGGGTATTTAAGACCAAGAAGGCCACACCGCAGAGGGCAGAGGGCATCTTTGGGGCTCTTTTGGGGCTCTTTTGGGGCTCTTTTGGGGCTCTTTTGGGGCTCTTTTGGGGCTCTTTTGGGGCTCTTTTGGGGCTCTTTTGGTTCCTCAACAGTCTTATACTGTTGAGTTTTGTTATTGTAATTTGGGTTTGGGACCTTGGTAGTCTTAGTTTGCGGGCTTTGTTTCTGTTTTGTTTTAGGTAGTTTTGATTAGGCAGCCCTTAGCAGGGAGCTGCTGACTCCGACGGCCAGCATGGCTGGGTCAGCTGTCTCCCTGACCTTTTGTTATGTTTGGCCAAGGTTCCAGTTCCCTTTGGTTCGTCTCTTTGTTTTAAATCAGCACTTGAATTATTTTGCTTTTTTTTTTTTTTGTTTCCAGGACACAGAGTTTTGTTTATTTAATAAACTGTGTTCTTTTTAACTCTTGTGTCCAAGCATTTTATTTATGTTGCGACCCCATCTTGTCTACCCCTAGACCTGAGCCATGTTGGGGTTGAAACAAATTTATCAGAAGATAAATGTGACAAATCAATGCAATCGTGCAGTTTTTGGCTAAATGTTTACATGCAGAAATCTCATTCATACATAAATACACCTGCTAGCCACTTTATATGATACACTTTGCTAGGACCGGGTTGAACCCCTGTTTTCCTTCAGAACTGTCTTAATCCTTTGTGTCAGAGATTCAACAAGGTACGAGAAACATTCCTCAGAGTTTGATCAATATTGACAGGACAGCATCACACATTTGCTGCAGTTTTCTCGGCTGCACGTCCATGATGCCAATCTTCCGTTCCACCATTTACCAAAGGTTATTTGTTGGGTTGAGCTCTGGTGACTGTGGAGGCCATTAGAGTCCAGTGAACTCCTTGTCATGTTCAAGAAACCAGTCTGAGATGCAGCCATGATCAACTGGTACAAAGGGACCCAAAATGTGCCAAGAAAATATCCCCACACCATAACACCACCACCATCATCCTGAATTGTTGATATGAGGCAGGATGGCTCCATGCTTTCATGTTATTCTCTATTTCAGACAATTCTCTGTAAACCTAGAGATGGTTGTGGGTAAAAATCCCAGTAGGTCAGCAGTTTCTGAAACACTCAGACTAGATTGTCTGGCACCAGCAACCATGTCCTCTTCAAACTCACTACAATCCCCATTCTGACGCTCAATTTGAACTGCAGCTGATCGTCTTGAACATGGTTACATGCTTGGAATGCATTAAGTTGCTGCCATTTGATTGGTTGATTAAAATTGAGCATTTACCAACAGTTGGACAGGTGTGCCTCAGAAAGTGGCAGATGAGTTTATAACCATTCATCCATCTTCTGAACCAACTGAATCCCTTTCAGTGTCACAGGAGCCAACCCAGCTACTGCTAGGTAAAGATGGGGTACACCCTGAACAGGACACCAGCCTGTTGGAGGGCTAGTTCCCTCATTTCTTAACAGATTTTCACAAAACATGTCTCAAATTAAAGCTTGGAAAATTATTGATCTCATGGTATATTTGATTATTCATTATCCCTAAAGATTAATCTGTAAATAGTGCAAGAAACGCGCCTTCTAATGTTACAGGTAACGCATTGCTGTTAAAATAATAGCTTCTAAAAAAAAGACTTTTTTTCTGTATACTGGAATCCATAGAACTGAGCTTGTAAATGCTCATCACCCAAGCCCAGAAAGGAGGAACATTGATGAAGTTCAATGGGGTGAATGGTTAGTAAACTTTGTAAAGTTGAGTAACAGTCATTTTTCTAATAAAAACACCTAAAAAGGATGATATGTCACATGACGGAAGATCAAGTAATATATATCAATGTTATATATTTATACATATATATATATATATTATATATATATATATCACAAACACATACACAAAAATTATGAGGAGTAGGGAAATGTTGCATGTCACATTCTAAACATAACTGGGGGGAGGGGGAGGAGTTATATGCATCATGACATCATGATCCTGATGATGTCATACTTGTCATCACCATAGGCAGGCCTATGTTTGTTTTGTACGCATCATCGCCTTTGATCTAAGGATGACACATTTGATTCCTTGCCCCCGTTGTTGTTAAACCTGAGAGCAAACCTTCTGTTTCACAGCTACGAGAAGCCTTGCATTCCGTGAAGAACCTTCGACCTTCGCTGTGGAACACGCCAACTAGAAGCCTTGCATTCTTTGAAGAACCTTCGACCTTCGCTGAGGAACACGCAGCCTTTCTCTCTACACGCTACAGAAGACTGCATCTACACTCTGCTTTCAACAAGAACATTTTAAAAGGTTTTCATTGCTTTACAGAAAAACTTCATTTAAAATGTTCTGTTGCGGTCTGAGAGGTTCTACAGTTGAGGAGACCACCCTCAATCTTGAAGATCAAGTCCACGACATCACCTCGCTGACCAGCCAGCTGCAAATCCTCGCCGCTGAGCTGGAAAGCAAAAAACACCTTAAAGAAACCTACGCTGGACTCTGTCAGGCAAAGAAAGCAGCCTCAAAACTCACCAAGCAGCTGGAAAAAGACTTGCAACGCGTCAAGAAGCAACTCCGGGACCAAAAACCTCTGGAAGACCGTTGCAAGAAACAGCAGCAAAAAGTCCAGCTCCTGACTGAGACCAACGCCCAACTCACAGCTACTCTTCAGGAACTCCAGACCAGAGTTTGGGATCCTGAAGAGTTAACCAGTGAGTTGCAGAAAGCCAAGCAAACCACCAAATCTCTCAGCCAGGAGACCAGGATCTAGAGAAAGAGGTTCAGAGGGTTCAAACCACCATCAAGGCCCTTGAACCTCAGGAAGAACAGCTTCAGGAGGAGAGAGATCGCCTCCAAACACTGCAGGAGAAAAACATCCTTCTTCAGAGCCAGTTACAGGATCTCAGAGACATTGTGAGGAGGAGGCAGCAATTAACAACGTTGTGCCTCCATCCTGGACCAAAGCAAGTCTCTGGAGGACCAGAACGCCACACTGGACTCTGAAATCCGTCAGCTCACTCTGCAGTGTGAGGAGGCAAACCCTGGCTTCAGCAGCTCTACGAGATCACCGTCACCTCGATGGACTAAAACAGAGCAATGCTGAACTCCTGGAAGAACGAAACCACCTTAAAAAGGAGCAGGAACAGCTCTTTAACTTGCAGCATGAATGTGTTCAGGCAAAATCAAAGGCTCAAAATTTGGAAAACAAAATCAAAACATCACCAAAGAGGTGAAAGAGCTCCGGAATATGTGAAAAGGGAGCAGGGACACCTCTTCCAATTGGAGAAACAAAATCAACAAGCCAATCTCAGCAATGTCAGGACTCCAGGCCGATGGCTGAGCATTTAGCAGGGATGGACAAAGTCTCAAAGCCAGAACCTGAACTAAAATACCTGCTTTGAGACGCCCTCCAAATGCTCAACAAACAACAGCTGCAACAGACCATGTTCCTGCTCCAAATACAAGCCAGCCTGTGTTGGAGGAACCGCCTTACGTCAGAGAAAGGACCAGCAGGATCCGCCAACAAAGAGTTGCACTGGCAAACCATCAGGGCGCCGCACCAAGGAGGATTCCTGGTATCCCCGAGTCCAGGACCGTCACAAAAACTAATTTAGGCTGTCCTGATGGAAAAAAAAACACAAAAAATGTGTGTGTACATATAAGAAGTCATAGTTGTCAATGTATGAATGTATAATATATGTTTTTCTATATATATGTTATGTGTATGCGTGTGCGCATAGGTTTTTTCTTTGTGTGTGTATGTAATTATTTACACAAAAGATCAAAATTTAAAAAAAATTAAAAAAACAAAGTTAAAAATGAATGTTAATAGATGTAAATAAAATACAAGAGAAACTTTATATGTGTGTGTGTGTGTGTGTGTTATTATGCATATAACAAAATATAGTTGTCAATGTATGAATGTATAAATCTATGTTTTTCTATATTTATATGTATGTGTATGCGTGTGCACATAGGTTTTTTTTTGTGTGTGTGTATGTAATTATGTACACAAAAGATCAAAAAGAAAAAAAAACAATAAAAAACAAAGTACAATGAATGTTATTGGATGTAAATAAAAATACAACAGAAACTGTATATGTGTGTGTGTGGTGTGTGTGTGTATTTATGTACATACAACAAATTAAAAAAAATTTTTTTAAAACAAGTAAAAAGGAATTTGTGTTGTGTGGTGTGGTGTGCTGTGTTGTGGTGTGGTGTGGTGTGTTGTGGTGTGTTGTGGTGTGGTGTGTTGTGTTGTGTTGTGGTGTGTGTGTGTCGTAATGCAACCAAGGGATCACACTCCAGTGACTCTTGTGCCGGTCCAAGTCCGGATAAATGCAGAGGGATTGTGTGAGAGTATAAACATTGAACATGTGAATCATAAAAGAGACGAGTTACATATACATCTATATATATATATTTATCAGAACTTCTTTTCTAAGTCAGAGCCATCAAGATTCTCATACATCCCTGGATATGCATAACTGGAGTCCTGCTCTAGACCCAAGTACCTGGTAGGCAGGACCCTCCCCAAGGTCTCTGGAATTTCTTCAGGCCTGCAAGCATGCCTCCTCCTGAAGAAACAGAGGCTGAGGACTGTCCATCACCCATGCTGAAGTCTTCAAGGGAGTCGAAGAGTTCCTCTGTGGCAAGGCACTGGGAGTGGATGGAGTCCGTCTCAGTCTCTTGCGACAGGTCGGACTCACCACCATTCTGAAGTTGCTCGTGGTGAGAGCGGGTGGGCTGTGTGTGGGCTCATCGTGAGCCCCAGTGCAGCCTCCTGGTAGATGAGAAGTTTGACATTTACAAAGTGCAGGAGGCACCACAGCTCCTGGAGAAAACCCAGCTAGATATAGTTGGGCTAACCTCCATGCACAGCCTGGACTCTGAAACTCAGAATCTACCATGAGACGTCCTGTTCCTTCACATTTACTGTGGGTACGGAAAGTAATCAGACCAGAAGTAATATATCAAAATGTAAAAAACCTGTGTCGTTATGTAAGACATCATTTCTTCAGAGTGGCAGGAGTTCATTAGAAATTCACCTCTGAGTTGAGGGCGGGACAGTTGACACTGAGTAAACCCACTCTTACTTCCCATCATCCATCTCTCCCACCAGCTTACAGGCACTCACAACCACCTAACATTACAGGTGCAGCAGAAATGAGGAGCAGTATCGGAGCTAACCAGCCGTACAGTTTCGAGCCAGAATGCCAGCTGACACACGGAAAACAGAAATGCTGGTGGATCTGATTTTCTGCTAGTGGATGCATCAGAATGGAGTGGAGCAGGGAGGCTGTGGCTTGCCTGGTAGCTGTTATATCACAACTACAAGCTTTTTGTAACTGCATTTTTTTTCTGCTCCGGATTCAGAACAATTTAAATAATGAAACAGTCAAAAATGCAATTTAAGATGAATATTCTTTATATACATCCTCCACCATGAGAAAAATGCCACATAAGTTAAAAACACAATGTTTATCGGAGTGGGTCTTTAAAACATTCATTTTCGAAACCATTTTATCCCTTTTGGGTCATGGGGCTGCCCGAGCCCAACCCGGCCACTCATGGGCAAAGTCAGGGGACACCACTGGACAGGTCTCCAGTCTGTCGCAGGGGCCACAATCACACACCCATGCACACTCACATCCACACTTCAGGGACAATTTAGAGTAACCAATGAACCATGTAACCTATGAAGCATGTTTTTGGATGGTGAGAGGAAGCCGGAGTCCCCGGACAAAACCCGCGCATGCGTGAGGAGAACATGCAAACTCCACACAGAAAGGTCCCCCATTGGTGACACTGTTAAAAGTCCCCAGCCAGGACTTGAACCAGTCAGTTTCTTGCGGTGAATTAAAATGCCCTAAAAATGTTCTTTTAAATGAGGAGAGATGGATATTTTAGACTAAGGCAACATTTAACATACTTCTTTTATAAGCCAACAAACATGCAGATAGTTCCAGGACAGGAATGCAACCGTTGCCTCCATTACCTGTATCCTCCTCTTCTTAAACACAGCTGGCTTTAAAAACTATCACGCTTAGACTCTACAAAAGATGATGATGAGCGAGATCAGGTTTGTCTGAGCAAATTAGCATTGAAAAGCAGTTGTGTAACTTGAGGAGCGGGGTTGGAAACGTCCCAACAATCAACGCCACACCTTTGTCAAAAACAAGACAGTGAGTAAAAAAGAAGAAACCAAACTCTTCACTCTGCTTCATCACATTGAATTCAAAAGTTGAACAAATCTCTGAAAAAGAAACTCAGAGGGTAAAATGCTCATATTGATGCAACTGTAACACAGAATGCAAAGGCACAAGTGATGTCTTTTATTTTCTACTTATCTGCAATGTATATCTAAAAATGATAAGAATGAGACAGAAAGCTGCTGTTTGCCAATCAAATGTGTAGAGAAAATGGGAGAATACCGCCCCTGGTGGATGCCTAAAGTGACACAGTTGGTTCAAATTACTGTAAACAACAGTGTTGGGTAAATACTTTTAAAAGAAATGGATTACTTTACTTACTGGATTATATTGTGATTAAATTACTTTGCTCATTCTCTAATTTAAACAGTAATGACTACTCATTACTTTTTTTTGTTTTTTACTGATACAAATTATCTAAGCAAGGTAAAACAAACGAAAACATAACAGGTACAAAAGGGCAGCCAGATTTTTATTCATTTGAACACACAAACTTGAGAAAATGTACATTGTACAATAGCCTACATAGTATACAGAACGGTTGGCTCTAGGGCAGTGGAAAGCAGTTTATCTCCAGGAGAAAATGTATGTACGCTCTCTTCATCTTATGTTGACCAATCAGCCTCATTGACTGTTTTTTGTT
>BNCR01000535.1:0-24820 GCA_014656515.1 Oryzias celebensis
AGGTAACGCTCTTGCTGAAACAAGCATTTATTATACAATACGCTCTTGAAATGAAAAATGGTGCAGGATCAATTGCAGTGACTGAGGGAAGAACTGTCTGTGCTCGAGCTGAGTTCAACCTAGGACATACACATCCATCAACTAAGCTTACATCCACATTGCAAGGTAAGGCAGAAAGTTGGCTCAACATTTCTGAGTTCAAATCATTGTCCTGTCCTCTTGTATTTGTCTGACAATTGCAAGCCAGCCCATTCTACAATAGAAACAAACTTCCCCTCAGCCAGATCCTAATAGCATAAGCAAACCCATTCTCTGTATTAATCACAGCCAACATTCATGCTTTGAGTCCAGACAGCGACAGTTTTTCATTCGTCTCTCTTGACAGTATGATGATGTGATGATAGCTGCAACAGGCCCGGCACAAATTTTCCAACTTATTTTAGCAGCTGCAATGATTTCTTTGGAGGATCTCTAGTTAAATTTCCAAAAAGTTAAATCCCACCACAAGAAAGTTATAAGGTTGTTAAATGTGAGTGTCATGGCAGCGGGACGTGGCAAACCCAGATGCTGTAACCCGGAAGATCACGGAAGACTTTTATGTCTGGTGGATTTCTGCCGATTGGATGCAGGAAAAAGCGGAGCAGGTTAAGAGCACGTCTCTGGAGAGGAGGTCGAGAGGTCCACGAGGAGTGGCAGAAAACGTTGAATGATGAGCCCAGAGGTGAGTAGCGAGGTGTGGGTGTGTCGTGACTGGAGGCTGGTGGCTCCAGTATGGATCAGCAATGTTGAACTGGACCCACGATGGTAGAATGCAGTAGATGAAGAAGTCTGTGCAGAGAAGGTAACCATCTGGCAGTGAATACTGGACTTGGTTTGTCTTAAACTGTTGTTCGATGTTGATGGGAGGATAGCAGTCAGCTGAGACCAACCAGGCACCAGAACCAGGGAGGACCATGACAGTGAGTTTTAAAAGACTGCAAGTTTGGTTCTGTTCAGGTTTCTGTTCTGCAGGTGCTGAAATATTTTTTGGCAAGCCACTGAATCCCTGGTTTGGTTCTCTGTCTGCGTGTGAGTGTGTAATTGGGGGAATTAAACTGCAGCATTCAAGCGCATTCATGAATTTCGCTCATTTAGCCCATGGTGTTAGCACTAGACACTCTTCCTACAGTTGAGGCTTGTGTGAAATGTAAAAGTGGTCCTAATCTCGTGCATCTTGCTTCAAGTTTTTTTCTATCACAGCTCTATTCCAATTTATGAACAAACCACAACTATTAATTTTTCCTTCATGATTATTTTTCAAATGGTTGCACTTCTGTAAATTAAAAAGGGACACCATCCACACATCACTACCAAAATCTGAGTCCCCAATTGGCCAAAGTTTCAATTGCTCTTGAATAGGGTTGGGCACCGAAATTCAGTTCTAAGTAGGTTCTACGCTGTTCTACCGGAACCAAAAGAAGTTGCGGTTCATTTGGTTCGCCATTTCTTTGCTTAGTTACCGTGAAGGTCTATTTGTCTTAGCATGACATGTCAATCACTTCTACTCTGTTCAGTATTTTGAAGTTCAAGCCAATCCTTTTGCCTTTCCTGCGAAACTGGGTGGGCTCATATAAGACGGATGACTGACGAGACAAGCGGGCACTTCCAAAACGATGAAGTTGAAGCGCTCAAAGGTCTGGCTGCATTTCACAGCGAAAACAGAAAATTCAGCGTCATGCAACAAGTGCAGCAAAATTATCTTGTGCAGCAGAGGTAACACCTCAAATCTCACCAATCACTTGACAACTCACAGGACTGCATTAAATGCTGAAATTGTAATGGTCTTGAAGTGAAGTGACACCTGCACCTTCTCTGGAGCTAGCGTGAACATTTTGGGCCTTGAAGAACCTGGGGCGGCTAGATCCGTCGTTCCGGCGGCTAGACCCGTCGTTCCGGCGGCTAGACCCGTCAACTTTTTTGGCTGTTTAGCTGTACAAATTGGGCTTTAAAAGTGCTGATTGTTGGTCCTTGCCAAATTTCTGACAATTTAAAATGAACTTGTTTAATTTCTAAAATGATAGTCTAAAACTCTGTGTGCTGGCCCCTAGAGGTTGAAACGAGGTAGTAAAGCTTATTTTTGTGATCAGTCAAGTAGTGTCAGTCTGTCATTTCAGAAGATTGAACCGAGATTCCAACTGTCTTTCTGTTCTGCACCAGCGTCACAGCAGCTCTTGTACGTTAAAAATATGGTCAGATAAGAAAGCAGCAACCAAAAACAAGTTTCACACATAATTAAATTAGGGCTTACTTATGTTTCTCACTGGGTGGGAACAAACAAAAAGGGAAAGTGAGGATGGAATTTTGTACTTGCTCAACTTTATGAGCTCATCCTACAATTTCTTTTTTTTTTTTAGCATTTCATGGACTAATCCTCTCCCTGTCAGTAGGATCCCATGCTTTTTTTAGCTTATTTAATCATCTTTCAGGAGCAGGGAGAAC
The DNA here is from genome assembly GCA_014656515.1 of Oryzias celebensis. Taxonomy (NCBI): domain Eukaryota; kingdom Metazoa; phylum Chordata; class Actinopteri; order Beloniformes; family Adrianichthyidae; genus Oryzias; species Oryzias celebensis. The sequence goes on from BNCR01000535.1 coordinate 2,479, forward strand.
CAATTCACCTATTTTACTCTCTCAGTTTGTGGTTTTCAAAGGGTGGACTTACAGCTGATTCTACAGAACTCTTTCTATTAATAACGCTTTTTTCCTTCCCCCATTTCCCTGTGAGACAAGCTGATAATTAATCCGTGTAAGCCCCATTGAATAAATGTGAACTAAATAAAAAGGACTATGCACCACAGGAATAATGTTTTTGCTTACACAAGAGAATATCTACTTTGTGCTGACAGGTTTAGTAGCTTTTTATTGCATTCTTCCTAAGTGTAGAATAATCATCACATGGCACAGTGACAGATATCTAAAGGCATTACTTTTCATGTTTTTTTATGTTCGCTTTCCTAATTATAATGAGGTGGTGATGACATTCAACAATGGCCCAAACCCGCTCAAGGAACTTAGGCTTTGGAACATGCAACATCACATCTCTGGGAGGGAAGGAGCCTGCGCTTTCACGTAAGGTTGAGAGGTACTCGTCTCCATGCACATCCTGGGCTCTAAAACTATGTCCTTCAAGAGGGTTGGACTCTACCATTCTGGGGTTCCACATGGTGAGAGGCGGCCAAATGACAAACTGTCAAAAACTGTCAAATTACAAGAAATGTAGGCAAGTAAAAATCCCTTCAAACATTTACCTTTAAAAATTTTTATTATGACAGTCTGCAAAATGGCTGGGTAAAATAATAAGTAAATTATGTAAAATGTGACAGACTTGTATGCACAAAATGTCATTTCTGTGCACAGTTAGAGTACACATGTATACTTAGATGTAGTTTCTATGGCCAGCAGTGAGTGGCTGTGTTTTACATATCCTCATCTTCTAAAATCAATGAGCAAAGGTCAAACCAGCAGAGATGAAAAAATGGAGATTAGCTCATCAATAGTTGACACAATTCTCCGATACACCCACATGTTACCATGGATGTAATGTTTGGGCTTAGAGAAAATGTTGATTTAAATCTCTGCTCAGGTTATCTTAGCAACAGGAAAACTGAAAAAAATGTCCAAAAAATAACTGGGCTTTTTTTTAAACACCAATATACAGTAGTTTGGCTTGTTTAGGAGCTGATGGGAAAAAACATTGCACCACAAATCATAGCCCTGCCACAGGTTTCTTTTCATATTTTTAACCTCATCTTGCACACAAGTCATGTTATGAGTATAACAGGGCCATACCAACACGACATTTAAAATAAACTCTTATTTTCCATAGTTGAACCAGGTCAAGGTACAAATGGAATTGGAATGGAATTGAACATTTGTTAGACCTAGTTTGACAAGAGAAGAGGTGGCATTGATATCCATCCATACATACATACTTGGGATAACATCATTCTTTGAATTCTGCAGAGAAATGGAGAAATGTATACTATTCAGCCATGATCAATTAACAAGAAACAGTCAATTTGTATTGATGACTGAAGATGAGAAGCACCACCACAATCACCATGTTACACTCCAGAAGCTCCCAGGTGTGGCTATCTATTCTGCTTGAAGTTTTACTCAGTCTTGCACAGAAGTAAAAGTTTAGTTCAAAACTTGGGGGAAAAAATTATTTTTGGGGATTTACAAGAGATGAATAATATTTTTTCCAAACTTTAAATGACATAAACCTGCTTTTGTCCATGTTAAGGATGCTTTATGACCCTTCTGGGCTTGATCAAAGCTAAAACACAGGGATTACAGTTGTTTTTCCAGATTTTCATTTCATTTTCATTCAACAAACATGGTGGTGGATTTAATCTACTTTATAGTTTACTTTACACCCACTCTAAGAAATATATGTTCAGAGGGGAAGAATACTGATAATCACCATCAGATTGTATGAGCAATTAAAATAACGAAGAGAATCCTAATAAAAAATGTGCTATAAATGTGTAAAATCTTAAACTGATCTATTGTCAAAGTCCAGTCAAAGTCCCACTTGCATTGTTTTTGATCTATTTTAAAATAATTCCTAGTGGTCTTTTAATTATGAATATGCCATTTTTAACCAAAATCAAAAACCTGTATCCTTTTCTAGGACATAGTTTCTATAGAGTGGAGGACTTCTTCAGAAATTCACATCTGAGTTGTGGGCTGGACTATTGACATGGAAGTAACCATATGTTGATATCCCATCATCCTTTTGTTTATACGCTCTTCCTCTAGCTTAGAAGCCCCTCACATCCCCAACCTAATAGTAGCAAACAATATTGGAGTTATCCAGTCGCACAGTTTGAGCCTGATGGCAGTTCAGACAAGGAAAATAAAGAAGTTAATGGATCTATTTGTCTACAACTGGATGCATCAGAATTGGGGCGGAGCTGGGAGACTTTGGCCCGCTCATTTCAGTTGTTACGTCACAACTGAGAGTTTTTTTCAAATGGCGGGTTTTCTTTTGCTTCTAATCTATCCCGTTTTAAATAGATATTCAGAAGCACAGTTTTAACCATAAATCCTTCTACACATGTCCTCCACCATGACAAAAATGCTACAAGAACATGTTAAAAACACCAAAACACGATTTTCATTATAGTGTTTCTTAAAATCGATTAATTATTCTAGTAGCCCTAAGAATTTCTAGGTCTTTATTGTAGCACATGTGAAAGCAGATTACTAATGAAAAAACTGATGGTGATGAACTACAACTGGCTTTAAGATTTTCTTCACCTTTAGTCACAATTGTCCTTATGGCTAGAAATTGAGTGTCTGCAGACGAAAAATGGGCAAACCTGTACAATGCACAGAGGTGAATAGGAAGGTCGTAGAGCGCTTGGTGACCCTGTGGAGCCAAAATGTTTCTGCACATTGGTCAACAGGCAGCCTGCGAGCGATAGGCCGTAGTGACAGGGTGAAGTAGGCGATACCCCTCCCAAACCCCACAAGTTGTGCAAGTGTCAGGTAAGGAGCCACTAATCACACCTTACTAACAACTACAGTGTGGTGAAACTGCAGTGTACGACGGCATCACCCATATGTCATAACAACACAGCACACGCACAACAACATTTTCAACAAGCGTTGAAGGAACTGCAAGACACACCTGAGCTCCCCTTAAGCTCAGCCTTAAACCATCTGCCCCTCTCTGTGACCCTCCTCAGGCCTGGACAACCCAGAAGCTTTCAGCACCTGTATGGAGCAACATCTGTACAGATTCATGTGACTGTACCTTAAATGATGTGTCTGAATAATTAAAGGGTGATTGTAGAATACTATTAATGACTCTGAAAGTTAATTACAGCTGTAAATGTTTCTTTTCTTCAAAGTAGCATGAATATTTCAGCGCCTTGATTTCAGTTTCTTTACCATAACAAAATAAAAAAAAAACCATTTGATTCTCATTTTGACAACGAACGTATGAATATGGGTCAACTCCTACAAAACACCTCGATTTGTTAGTATTCAGTGATCACTTTTGATTTGGGTTGTCTGGCAAAGAAGCAGGCGACAGCTTGAAAGGGTCTGTCATGTGTGCAGGATTTGCAGCAAGGCAGCCCATCTAGAGAACCTGCAGTGCACATACAGACTGGTACAAAATGGGAAGAGACAGAGGAATGAATTAACATGAGCCACACAATCCTTTGAACTAAGAACCGCAGGCCGCTCTGATTTTCTCTGCAGGGGAGAGCTGCCTCTGATCTACAGTATTTGAAAGTGAGGTTTAAAGATTGCTAGCATTTTCAACTTTCTACCATCAACTAAGGACTGCTTTGAGTTTGAGACTAAAAAATTTAAGAGGATGCTCACTAGATCGTATGTCACCACACTGATGCAGGTTGGATTGGCAGTTTTTTATATGTTTCGTGTAGCAAAAAGAGCAAAAAGGCAGCAGCCCTTGAGACCAACAAGGCGTTACACTAAAAGAATCTGTGCTATATGTATGGATAAATAGACAATCATTACTGTACTTTTCTAGGAAAATATGGTTTCTTTGATGCTTCTGAAACACTTGTAGCATAGCAAGATATGCACAATGTTTTATAGCCTGAAAGCAATGCCATTCTTCAAACTATGACACTTAGTGCCCCACATTGAGATGAAAGATTTTTCAGGATAAAAAAGATACTGTTGCATCTACTTCCTACTGTACTGACCTCATCCATTCTTCCTCTAGTCAGCACTCACGTAAGAACTTTGAATTGAAATGAAGGAAGCAACAAATGATTAACTCTTGAGGAACTTTGCCTAATGCTTATTCTCATCCATCCATCCATCCATCCATCCATCCATCCATCCATCCATCCATCCATCCATCCATCCATCCATCCATCCATCCATCCATCCATCCATCCATCCATCCATCCATCCATCCACTGCCTTAATACACTTCATCCGTGTCGGAATTTTAGGGTCACCAGAGCCTGTCCCAGCTACTCTGGGCTACTCTAGCGGGGTCACCCTGGTCGCCAGTGTTTCACTCTTATCGTTGTTTGAAAATTTGTTTTAGGAGGAAATGCTCTGTACTCACTGGTTTCATCTGACCACCAGCATGAGAAAAATAAAGTGAGTCATCAACAAAATTTTAGTTTCAAGATTTTCCTTTACAGACGTAATAAAGTACATTCTTGAAACAAATATAGGAACTTCTAAAACATAGGTCTCGAATTATTTCATCAAAGTGAGTTTTTTCGGAGTCTCTGTCATACTGTGACTCCCTAATGAAGGACTTCCACATTCACAACTGGAGCTACTTGAATGCAAATGCAACCATGACCTCTAAGCCTTCATCTCGTACAGTATATGGCTAGATGCTAAACTACAAGTATCCATGCACTGTGCTGTTTGATGCTGACACACAAACCCACATCCACTTTTACCTAATGTTCCATACATCTATTGAACATTGTCATTAAATGATTTGCATTTAGAAAGTAAACCCAAAAAAGGAGGGACCTAAAATCTAATCAATTCATTTTAAGTCAATTACTCTAGTAAGGGCATTTACCTTAAAACCAGGCTAGTAAAAATGTAAAAAGTAGGAATTTTTTATGGGAAAACTATCATGTTTCAATAAGTTAATGAGATTTCTATCTTGTTCAAATTAGGATATTGTGATCCTGATGGAAATGCTAAATGTCTTTGTTGCTCTGTTGTACCTCTGCCCTTCAGTGCAATCAGACGTAAAATAAAAGCATAATATCATTGTGCTCAAGTCACATGGGTATTCTTTACTTCCTGTAGAAATGAAAACATGACAAACTTATTATTCTTGATAGAATGCAATTACAGTATTGGAGTAGGACGATCTAAAATCTGACTGGATGATCAATGGTAGCTTATTCATTGGCTACAGGCCAGGGAAAAGGTGCTGACTGATCAATCAACTCGGACAATATGGAACTTTAAAAGTCCTGGTTTTAATTGCAAGGTCGTCTAAGCAAAACTCTGCTGTGAACATTTTTGAGACACAGCTCCTGCCTTTTATTGAATTTTTGTCTCTCTTTTCTTTCTTATTTTCTTTAAAGTTATAAAAATATTTTTTTTGCAAATGCAAGAACTGGAGAGACAAGTCACTTGTATTACATTTTACATTTTACAAAGCCTTTTAAGAAGCACAACAAAATCACTTTGTGTGACAGTCTGTCAGGTGTCAGGGCCGCCTTCGCTCTCCTGCCTGAGTTGGGTTCCTGCACACCCATTCATCATCTCCTCATCACGCTGACCTGTTATTAGGACATCCACGCCCACCAGCCCACGTCTGTTCGTCTGCTCCTCTCTGGTAGAGTAGACCGACCTTTCGCTAATGAAGCCAAGCGTCTAGTCGTCTACAGTCTAGTTGACTCGCCTCGCCTTGCCTTGTCATCCACTAACCTTGTCTATGCTTTTATCCACGAACACCAGGACTTCCCCCTACTGACACCTGCCGCCTGCCCAAGAACACCTTCCAGCACCTCTGCACTTCCTTCCCTTGCTGCTTCTCTAATAAACCTTTTGCCTGCACTCTCCGTTGTCCTGCACTTTGGGTCCACCAACGTTAATCTGACACAGTCATGTTAAACTCAAAGCCTTTGATATGATTTGATGAAAAATCAATTCTGTACAATAATTCTGAGTGACACAAAAGCAGTGTGACCTGAATCTGGTATGAAGGTTTTTTAACACATAAATAACTATGACTTAACAAAGAAGAAAAATAAACTTTTCTAGAACTGCGCAGCTTGAAGAGCTGAACTGAAGTGAAAAGAATGATGAGGACATTAAGCTTATCAAAAAAAGGTCATAATGAAGCAGAACAGATTTTTGAATTAAAAAAAAAAAAAGTCACAAAATTGTGGTGTTTTATAATCAAAGTGTAAATAAATGGAAATCTATGCAAAGCAGGGATAATCCCAGTGACGTCAAAACAACGGGAAATACATCATTGTGTTTTCAATAGGCTGAAAAAGTTAGTGCAGTTTTGAGTTTACTTTGTCTTTTTTTTTCCTTGCTTCTGTCACATGGCCCAAACATGTCCACATACATCAGCACCTAACTATACTAAAAGATTTTTTTAGATGTCCCCACCTCAGAAGGCAACAGGCTAAGTGCTGCATTTAGAATTCAGCATACAATAACAAAATAAATATTTGATTTCCATCAATGCCGCCACTTCTCCTGCAATGTCCTGAAGAACAAAGCAAATATGTTAGTTATAAACAGTCAAAGCCTCTTAAAACTTTTTACAGCTGAACAGTTAGAGCAGTGTCCTACAGGAAAGACACTTCTCATGAATGACCAAAAAAATGAATACAAAGTCATGCAAATTTCTTAAAACAAAACACTAATTTAAAAAGAAAACAATTTCTTTTACTTCAGCAGTTCCTATTGAAGCAAGAGAAAAGCAATAACTTTGCACATCCAGCTCAAGGCCTTCACCAAGTTCTTCTAATAACCACTTAAACTAATTGTCCACACGAGTCTCTTCAGCTCTTTCTGCAGCAGATGTCTGACCCAGCAGGCCTGGAGACAGACTTTTGTTTCTACATGGAACTACATTAAGGAAGTCAGCAGGGAGAGAATAATTCACCATCTGAAGGTCCAAAAAGGAAAAAAAATAATGTTTTCTTTCAGTCCCTGACTAGTTACTGCAGTTGTTAGGCAAATGAAAATAAACTCTACTGATGTGAAGTGTACAGTATTAAATTTATGTCATTTTTTAAGAAAATCCCTGTCTGACCAACTCCGTATATAGATACACTGTGGTAAGAGTTTACTCTTTCAAAACTTTGAACATTACACAAAGCATAAACCTATGGGAATGAATTTACCTTAAAGACCCACTCCGATCATCTTCTGATCGATGCAAAAGTGATCCCAGTGGTCTTTTAATTATAATTAGAAAATCAAAAATCCTGTTGTTTTCTAGGACATAGTTTCTGCAGAGCATCAGGAGTTCATTAGAAATTTGCCTCCAACTTGTAGTTGGGTCTGTTAGTGCAAAGTAAGCCTGTCCTCACTTCCCATCATCCATCTGTTTACACTCTCTCCTGCTAGTTTGCAGCCCTTCACAACCCCAAGCTAACATTAGTGGGGAAACAAAAAGGGCGGGAAATATTGGCGCTATTTAGCCGTACAGATTTGACCCAGATACCAGCTCAGACAAGAAAAACAAAGACTTGCATAGATTGAGTCGTCAGCAAGATGCATCAAAATGGAATGGAGCAGGGAGACTTGTCAATGTAGGTTCTTTGTCATACCTAAGCTTCTTCTAACAGCATGTTTTAAATCTTTTTTAGTTGATCCTAAATTATTTGGATGAATAGACACTCATAAAAGCATTTTAAAACTCAATTTTCTTTATATATGTCATCCTTCATGAAAAAGAGTTGCACGAACATGTTAAAAACATGAAAAATACTATTTTCATCAGAGTGGGTTTTTAAAAACACCTATTAGGCTACAATCACTTGATACCATTATCAGTTACCATTATATTTAAGAAGAGTCAGGAAGAAAATTCATTATGAAGAAATTGTGTCTGTAGCATGAAGAACATCTCACACTATATCCTCTGTTTTGGTACATGTTTCTATTTCTGCTTAATTCATTTTTGCGTTTGAATTCAAAATGAAACATTTTAAAACAACCTATAATCTGAAGATTAAGTTAAAGTTAATTAGGTGAACGCTCCAAATTAACTGAAAATTGACTGATTTAGCAATTTGATTTGCACTGGCCTCATAAAACACTCCTGCAGCCAGATGTTTCTCTTTCTCTTCCTCCTCCCCTCCTTTCTGTTCATTCTATACACTCCCATGTGTTCAATCCATCCTTTACAGAGTCTGTGCCGAAAGAGAGCTCATGCTCATCAACATTCCCTCTTTTTCCCAATAAAGACTAAGTCTCATCTGGTTGAACAGACTTCATGAGTCCTTAGTGGATTGAACTTTATGGTATTGTACTGCATTTAAAGAATTACCGGTACATGTGAAACACAACGTGCTTCACAGGATATTTTTATGTTAACTGCTAATGAGCAGTTAGCATTTTTATGTCTGATTTGTGTATATTTTCAACATGAAAAAATAGTATTTTCGTTTCGACGCAACAGTGTTCATTTACATTACTTACATTATTTACATTTATTTAATGTTTTTACAACCCGAATGAAATATTACACAATAAACTTGTAGATAAGGACAAAATATATACTGTTTATGAAATTCAGAAAAATAAAGGACCCTGATTTTCTTAAATTGGCAAACACCATTCATCAGTGACAAAACTCTTGCTTTTATGTTGGCTATTTTTAAGATTTATATTGTTTTTTTTTTAAGACTTTATATCATTCCTTCGCACTTAGACATGACTGTTAGCATGAGAAAAAATGTTGTCCCCATAGCCTTATATGATCTAAGTCATTTTAATAAACAATAAGCGTTCTCAGTATGGCTAAAAAAAGTGTTTTCCTGAGGTTGGTTAATCATTCTTACAGTCTCCTGGAATTACAATGTAACGCTACTGGGCATCTTTTACTGGTCAATAATTGGATTGCAACAGTTTTTTTTTCTAACTAAGCAGCGTTTTGTGTTGCATGGTCATGCCACCTCAGACAATCCATCGAGAAGCTAAACAGGGCTGGGCCCAGGCTTTACAAAAATAGAGATGATTCACCAAACAGCAAATGCAAACCTGAAGCTGCTCACACTGATAGATTACCTATTTAGCTTCAGACAGCAAATAGTTCTTCGATCTAAAAGCCTGCTTTGACCTCTGCCCTACAATGCTTTCTGCCTTTTCATCAACAGCTTTGCTCATGTGCTGTGATAACACTGTCAAGAAGAAATTATATTAGGGTTAAAATGTCACAACACTGCTGAGCATTTGGATTATAGAAAATGAAGCAATAATACAGTTCAAATCATTATCTGAGGTAAAATGCCAAAGCTATTATATTCTACTTCAAAAATCCCTAATTTGTAGCACTCTTCTCAAGTGAGATATAATGAGAAAATAGCTGAGAAAACACAGGTGTGTTGTGCATTTCCCGACAGCTGCAGGCTTCAGGTGCAGAGATCGGCCTACAGTCTCTAGAGGTTGCGCTGAGGGTCACGTGAGATATTAGCTCCACAGGAGCAGTGTAGTGCATCAGGGCTGAGTGATGTAACGTTTGGCGGGTGACTTCACCTCATAATGGGCAACCCTCTGGGACTCAGAGATGAGCTGAGCACTGCACACTTTGCAGTAGCTGTCTGTGAAAAGCCCTTGATCCACTTCTGTTGACTTCATCTGGAGAAAGAGACAAACACAGACAAGATAAGAAGACGAGAAGAACCATCCAACGGAAGAGAGTGAAAACTGGAGCTCCTTTGTGGTGTTGTGCTTGTAAAGTGAAGGAAAGATGTGCAACTCAACACATTTCATGAAACAAAACAAAAATGTGAAGATAAATTTCTTAGCGTTAATGCAGATTAATATTTCATTACTTTAGATCATTTAGCGACAGATGCTAAACTCCTTTGTACAAAACACCCAACAAAGACTTCAGGCACAAACCCAAAATTGTATTAAAGGCTTAAGGGATGGAACCCAAACCACAATTAACTATAAATAAAAAAAAAGAATAACAAGGGATTACACTGAGACACCTGGGCCATCTCTGCCGTCTATTACTAATTTAACTCAGCTCTCATCATGGGTTCACGTTTCATATTTGAAAGCAGTCTGGCTCAACTTTCCCCCATTAATCGGAGACATATTCAGCTGGAGGAACAGGAAAGATGAGAACTGAGTTCATTAATTTATTCACACACAAAGAAAAAAAACAGACGAAAAAGAAGTGTATTGTGGTTTGTTAAGAATTCTTGGAACGAGAAAAAAAGCATTTGAAAAAAACAGGCTGCAGCAAGATTATCAGCCTTTTGAATACTAGTTGGAATATCTGATACATAACACTAAAGGATTACAAGCAGCAATGGCTTCCTTTTAATAGCAGAAAGTGATCAAATTTTGAAGGTTTACAAAAACCTGAAAAGTATATGTTGGACTTTTCTACTTTATGCCCTTTGGATTGGTAAATAAATTATGCCTGCTGTGGTTTGGGGCAACTTCCCACTCACACTGTATCACCTTTAGGCTACAGGTATGGTAAATAATGAATAGGAGAGGCATAAACAGAACCCAGGAACAGGAAAATGAATAAAATGGAAAAATTTTAGCCTTAGCCTTTTGTTTTGATAAGTGAGCAACTTTCTCTTTCCCTTGTTTACAACGTTAAAGAAAGTACAAAGAATGGCATGTCATGATCACAGGCTTCACAGCAACAAATCATTTTTAGCTCAGATATATCAATGGTACCATATTTTTCGTACTATAAGGCGCACTTAGTTTTTCTTTTTTTTTTTTTTTTTTTTATAATCTAGAGTCTTGTTTATGGATTAATTATGGTTGTGCTTACTGGTACCAAAAGCAGTTTTGAATGGTCAAAATGTCAAACTGTATGGTTGGGTGTTATTGTGAATACACTAATGTGGCTAACGTACAGCAGTGTTGGGTTGTCTTACTAACTAACAATTTTGGGAGTTAGCATAGTCACTGTGTCGTTTGCTTTAGTGGTAACAATCTGTTTTTTTTATGTGTTGCAAACAAAGTCGTGAGTTTCATGTGTTGAGAATGCGCTAACACGGCTAAGGCTTCTAACACAGCTAATATGTGGCTAACAAGGCTAATATGTGGCTAACACGGCTAATTTCCTCACCGAGAAGGAGGGTGTAAGGGCAGAGATGTTTGTTCAGCTTAGTCTGTTTAGCAACCAGCTATTGTTTACTATTTTTTTACTTTTACTTGTTTGACTTTTTGTTTCTTGTCATATACTGATGTTAGTCCAGTGAGACGGCTATGGCTGTGATATTGGGCTATATAAATAAAATTGAATTGAAAATTGAATTAATATGTAGCATGTCTCTGACTTTTTGTCTTGCTTGATGTGCCGACATAAGTTAAAAAAAGGCCGTTCATTCACAATGCACCACATAATCAGGTGCGACCTGTAGTGAGGAAAAATATTGTAACCTACCTTTTTTCGATGGACTCAATGAACATGTTTGGAAATACAACTTTGAATGTTAAATGTTAAACTATTCAAGCATCTAGTGTAAGCAGCCAAAGGACTGTTCTCATTTCTGTTATTCATGGGATGTTATATGAATTAAGTGAGTAGACTTATTGTGCTGCAAAAGGATTAATAAAGGGTGTGACACGGTTTTTATGAAAGGATTCCGCTGCGTATTTAATGGTCTCTTTTAAAAAATTGTATTAAAAAGACAGTTTTGTGTGTTACCATACTGGCATTGGTTCAGTGTTCTAAATCATTGGTCCAAAACAGATTGCTTAAATGTCAGTATTTTCACGGACAAGTCTGAACTGGGCCAAAGTTAGCATTAAATTATTTTAATCTTCCGGTTTTCAAAAGATCTGTTTTTATATTAAATAATATTTGCAGCCAGTCTCATTTGTGTAGGATCTTTTAAAATGCAATTTCGATTTCCCTTGAACCTCTAAGTCAGAGGTCTCAAACTCAATTTGCAGCTCGTGGGTGTTTGGGAGTCAAGGCCAAGACTCTTCTTCACTTTCTTCAATGGCGCCTTTCTCCCCTAAATTACTTTACAAAGATGTTTGTTTGTTATGAACTTTGCTAGCTTGGGGCTTTTAATTTAGAAGTCGGCGCAGCCCCTTTTAGAAAGTAGTGGCTGTATTTAAGACTTGAGTACACAAGAGTAAGTCATAGATGTGGAGAGAGGTGAGAGAAAATCCTATAGTTTTCCAAACTAAAACTTTCTTCAGAATCTGAAAACAAACAACAGGAAAAGGATTTAGGTTGGCATGATTTTTTTTGTCTGCAACCTGGCACCAAGTGACCAAGTGACCAGTAATGATCAGTAGCCCTGAGGGTTTCGGGATCAATGTTCCAAACAACTGCATCTGCAAGCTTACTTGTTCTACCTGGAATTTACTTTAGCCAGAATAGGAAACCAAACTTTAATTCCCTCTTTTGTTGATGCAACCTTCTTGAGGGCAGTCAACCCCTTACCTTTGAGCAGTAACAACAATGAATGAAAACAGTAACAGATTGCTTGTTATTTGTGATGCACTCACTGTCCCTTCTGAGTGTGTTCTATCCATTGGAAAGTCAAGTAGCAGGGGATTATCATGAGTTTACTGTTTCCAGACGACCTTGATTCTTAGCTACTCATCAAAATGGGTACATCCATCACCAACAGCAGACAAATTAACAATATGGCATTTATATGAAAGTTAAACTTATAAACAGATGAAAAAGTGGCCAGCCCTAAACCACAAAGATTGCTTTTCACCAGTTCTCGTTCCACATATCTCAATCTACTATACATCCAAGCATTGTGGTAATTGAAAACTGCATACTGTTATCATTTTCTACTTGATTTTTCAAACAAACTGACTGCATTCTAATGAAAGTCACCAACTTATCACAACATGCAATTTAATAACATCAAGCAACAATTTTAACAGGCAGAGGTTTGCATGAATCGTTAAAAACACATACATGAAGAATGGCAGAGGATGACAAAGCTTCCACCTGTGGCTATGCAGTCAGTGTAGAGTGCCAAGAAAGTGCCTTCATATAAGTATGGTTTTACTGAATGTTTTTGTTTTGTTTTTTAGCAAAACTACATTCAAGCTGAGTCATTAAGACTTTAGTTTTGGTTGCCAGTCACTGTGTTGTGAACATCTTTCCGAACCAGCAGAATGGCTTTCAGCTTGCAGTTTCTTTCCACTTTTTGCATTTAGTGTCACTCTCTTGAGACAAACATTAACTCATAGCAAAAAAGGCACTCTGTGTCGCTCCACTTCTGTTCACCCCTCAGGTCATAGCAGGACTTATGGGATGGGGCAAAACATTTCAGTATCAGCACTGCCTTCAGAGAAAGAGCTCGGAAAAAGAAAACTATAAATTAATCAGTACTGCCACTCTCCTCCACAGCTATGTAATCAGTTGGTAGCAGCTGTGTTTCCTGTTCAGATTCAGCAGGATAAACAGACTTCAAGAGTTCTCTCAGCTTGTGTCAGTGGTGGAGCTGCTTCCCTGTTCTCGCTTTCGGCTCACAGATGCTGGGAATTAATGATTAATTATCTTAAATTCTGTGTTATCAGCAGCATTATCTGTAACAGAGAAACAAAACAAGCCCTATCTGGTAGATTTTGTTTATTCCATGAAAATGCATTATTTGCCACTATAATGTTCTTTCCATTGCAGTTTAAGATTAAAATATTATTCTCCAACAATGTGTACTGAAAGTATAAAAATAATCTACAACTACATTTTAGAAATATACGTTCCAGTGTTATATTCATTATGCAAGATGTTCATCATTCAAAATGCTTTAGACTTCTATGGAATTCAGGTCATGGGGAAATATCAATAAAGTTAGGGAAAAACGAAAACAGACCACACAGTAGGTAGAGGAAAAACCAGTAAAAAGAGATCACCAAGCAAAACAACCACAAACATGCCTCAACTTGTTAGGCTTTCTCCCCAATACCTTTACGCTTTGTTGAAACTTTTTGTGATTGTCATAGAAAGTGGCCACCAACAAGTGGCTGGGCGTAGACGTTTCCACGTGATGGGAAAGTTGTGTATTTAACAAGCTGAGACACTGTTCTGCATTGTGTGGCAGAGGAAATATAAACCTGTCCAACGTCGCCAACACAGTGGTGTACTGTCAGGTTGTTCCTGATAACAGCCAGCCTAGTTAGAAGTCAAACCAGGACATAAACGTACGGTTCGCAAAAAGATGCAAACTTCTTTCGCTAGACGTTTGTTGTGCAGATCATCTATTTTATTTAGTTCATTGTGCGGAGTATCATTGTCTTACAATCACTGATATTCAATGGCTCTAGAATGATGGTTGTATTTATTTTTAGGATGTGAAACCCTGATCGTAGCGTTGCCTGTTATGTGGTCTGAGTTCACTACAGCTGACCACTTTCAGACCTGTGCTCTTCCATCAAAATAAAGGTCCAATTCACCAAACTGAAACCACTCAAGAATAGCTAAGAGCAACACACTGGACTGTTCTGAAATGACCTTTTATGAGATGTAATTTGAATACAGTACTGTTTGTTCTGTTCTGTTTGTTGCACAACAAGCTAACGCAGCACTTCTAGCCTATATAACCCATTGGCTAAAGCAAAGTGGATGAAGGAGTAGCTGGCCTTGTGCACAAACTGTAACTTTCAGAAGAGAAGATTCCACACTGTCTTTGATATTGTTAACGTTTTACCAAGTTTAGGGCTTACTTCATAAAAAACAACTTACATTTACACTAGTAGAATGTCAGGAACTAGAAGTGTAGAACCCAAAGAGCAGGACACTAGGTTTGAAGGCTAGAAGTTTAAAATGTTTAAACTAGAAAATGTAAGCTTAAACATGAAGAAACTGTGACACAAGAGAGAAACAGAAAGGACAATAAAAGCATTTGCTCTGTTTTGTTAGATTATATGTCAGAGGTTGGCATGGTGAAGGAGCCATGCTTAGATCAGTAAAATAATCTGCTTAACAACGCAGAAAATAAAGTGTCTTTTCCCCCCACATAGACTACTAAACTATTAATGTATATATCATTCATCTATTTATCTATTCATCCATTAATCTTCTGTTGCTCATACGGACCCGGATCCCAGAGGCAACAGACTCTCTATGGCCCTTGCTGTACATTTAAACTCTGTCCACACCTGTCCCTGACTTCTATGTTGCAAAAAGCTTGTCACCCAACATAGCCCTACAATAGCCACAGACTTGAGGAACTCTGGGTAAACCTGTTACACCCCAACATCTTGTCAATAAGGAGTTTTGTGACTACCTCTATGACTTCAGCTTGGGTAATTGGTTGACCCTCTCCTGAACTCCATCCTGTGTTTCTTGCTATACACTAATAGTTGCTGCTGTGACCTTTCAGCACATCCCGTCAGGGGTTGCCACAGCAAAAAAGCTTTGATTGATCCACACAGGTGGTTTGGCAGGGATTTTTATGCTGGATGCCCTTCCTGACACAACCCTGTATTTTATCTGAGCTGGGGACGGGCCCGGGGAGACCCAGACTTGAACCCCTTGTGGCTACATAGTTAGGGACTAGTGTGAAGTGCTTTGCTCAAGGACTCACACTGGTCATCAGCTCATCCTCCTCCTGAGAAACGAACCCAGGTTTTCCACACCCAAGAGGGAAACCAGGGTTCATGCTTTGGGTGCAGGCTGAGTCCTGCACCGAAGCCATCCAGCCACTACCATGCTCCAACAGCTCTATAGAAAAACCTTATTTGCAACAATATCGGCAGAAAACAAAATGTTTTTACAACAAAAATCTAAGGTTTCTCATGTCTCTATTTGAAAAAGACAGTCAGGAAATTTGCAGAGCTGTGAGAAACTTAAAGGTCAGACAGGAGAAAGGATTAGAGGCAGTGAAGAACTATTTTACAAAGAGTGCAGCAAACAGAACAATCATCATTCAAGAGATATGACCTGCTATTTCACTTTAGACTGTTGAAGTGGCATACATGAATAGTATAATGCTCACTCACAGCCTGACCAATGGGATGATCATTTACTGCAGCAACATGATCAACAACATTTTCTTTGAACCACCTATGCCTTGGAGACTCATTTAGCCATTGCTTCAAACAAGATGCAACTTCCCAACAGGTTTCTTTTTTTTCATTATGGCAACCACCAACAGTTGTTATCCCATACTGAACAGTTAACCGTTCCTAAAAAACACAAACAGCTCTCATAGTCTCAAATGTGGTATGCTCAGGAACAATTAAAAAGGAAAATGTGTCCATGTAGTGTCATTACACAACTACAATACAGGGAAATAAAATTCTTCTCATGAAAGGCTATTGTCTAAGCCCACAAGTTCCCCCAGATTTATAAGCTGTCAGGGAGATGTATCGCAGTGGATGTGGCTTAAAAATAGAAAAAGATGTACTTTAAACAGCAAATTTGACTCTGAACATGTGTTAGAAGCACATTTGTTGCAAAGCTGCACTGTGCCACTATGGAAATGTATGAAGAGCGTTAATGAGTCACCAAATCTAACTGACAAAGTGCTTCTTTCTATTTAGCCTATTTAGTATAATGTTATCTGTTTAACAATGAATACAGAAGAGAAAACAACAGGTAATAAAAGATTACATACTTTTCTGCCTTTATTGGTGATGGTAAGAGCTGTACATGGAAATGTGCAAATCAGGAACTCTGTACATAGCATCACAGTTATGCAAATGTTCTGCCAAGAACTGAATAGTATGACAAACCAGTGCCTGTGCCTCCTAGTCATGGAGCCAGGTCCAAAAATATGCGAAAGAGAGGAATTGAATATTAAATAAGTATGTACCCCCAGTCCAGAGTGATTCACTGACATTTATATGTCATTCTTTCAGGATGTGTAGGATTAAAATAAAAAAAGACATTGAAACACATTTGACTTTAATTTATCTACTAAATAACAAACAGCTTAATATATTGAGTGCAATATTATGGTTTATTTATAAAAAAGTCAATCTATTGTTGCTATAGAGTGAATAAACAATGAAGGGGGTTTTAGTGTAATTGTTGTGGGCTCCATAATCTGCAGAGTGCTCCTAACCATTCCCTTCTAGTGCAGAAAGCCAAAAGGCAAGGCTTTTAAATTAATTACTTAAATAGTTATATGATAATATTGTGATGACAAATGTAATTTTAAAAAGAACATTTCAAAAGAAAAATGTAGACCTTACCTTAGCCCATTATCCATGTTTTAAAAGCACGAACAATATTGTTTTGAAATCATGACTTTAGGCTTTCAAGTTTCTTTCTAAAGTTGGCTGCTTCACATGAATGTACTGTAAGTTATTTTTTGGCCCTATCTGCTTCATTGTTTTCTTGTTTATTCAATGTTGCACTAGTTCTGCTGTACAAGTCTTTTTATTGTACTGTTTTTCTGTTTTTTTTTAACTGAATGTAAGTTGTAGCAACACATAAGGTTGCAACAGAGAAACAAGGGTCGTCTTAAAACAATGCTCAGCTTTAAGTTAAATGGTAAATAGTGTAGACTTACACAGCACTTCTTTACCTTTCTTTAAGGACCAAAGTGCTTTATGTCGCATTCACCAGACAGCATGAAGCTATTCATGCTTAATTTCTCCTTTAGGATCAGTTGGCCCTGCTGTGACTTAAAAAAAAATGCCACCCATGTTCTTTCCCAAATCCGAACCCCTGATACAGTGGGTCGGAGTTAGACTGGTTTCACTTTCAGCACGTCCAATCGACACATGTTTTGAGCTTAGAGCCTAAAGAAGTACTTAAAAGCTTGCATAGCGATGCATGAACGAGAGAATTTTGAATGTCAAAGCCCAAAACATGTCTTCACGCACATTTACATAGACTTTTTATTGGAAGTGGCCCCTTGAACACGCGATACAGAGTGCAGTGTAAACGTAGCTTGATAGTCACAGTCCTATTCACCCATGCAAACACACATTCGCGCTAGCGACGGCTATGCTGCCAAACACTGGTTCCAATACAGAACCACCAGAGTATTATTGAGATTTAATGTCTTGCCCAATGACAGTTTGACATACAGACATACAAGGTACATAACCTGCACACATAGCCCAATTATTTAAGCACAGCAGCGTTTTTGATGCATGTAGGTGACACAGCTGAACGCTGCAAAAAAAACAGAACGCTTTACAGTCCTCTGGGTCATGTTAAAACTGATATGGCCCCTAAAGTCTGCAGCAGGGTAGGGAGGCGGAAAGCCGCCTTCTCTTTGATTTTGATTTGATTTGCAGACATCCAATCATAAAGAGTGTAAAGACAGGGACAGAATCATGAACCACAACTTCAAGAATTCACACGCAGATTTTTGCTTCGAATCTGCAAAAAACAATGCTAAAAAAAAGATGTAGAAATTATTTCACAGATGCACATCTTTTTTATGGGCATGCACATTTGTAAACCTAAATTTTTTGGGCAGATTTGTTTTGCAGTATGATGAAACTTGATTTATGTGCAAACATGCAGTTGCTTTTGCAAATTCATTCAGTTGTGGTTTTAAATCTTTATGGCCTTATATTGAGCCCATAGATATGCCTCTTCAGATGATTCTGATGGTCTAGTGTAACAACAGGCAGCATTCAAATGAGACTTGTTTTCAGATTATATCTTAAATATAGCAGGTACATCCTTTAAGTCAAAAATATGCTAATCTAAAAGATAAGGTAAAGCTGGAAAAGGAGATCAAACACTTCAATGAGACAAAGTAAACTATTGTTTTTTTTCATGTATTTTGTATTAATAAACACACAGACATTTGGATGTTTCAAAAATAAGTGATGCAGAGTCCTTTTTCCCAGAAAAACTACCTTGAAAGAATGTTAAATAAATCAAAGCAGTCGCAGATAAATGCAGTAAAATCAAGCCTGCAAATTGCTGTCAGAACGTGAGTCATGAAATGTTTCTGTCTCCTCCCTGTCTTTAATCTTTGTGAAAGTGGTCTGTTTCAGTTCTTTTTTTAGCAGGCCAAATGCTAAACTGAGTTTAAATTGGATCCCTGGTTCTTCTCCTACAGGAATATAGTCAATGCACGGTCTGGACGCCGCCACTTCTCACGAGCTGAACATTGACTTTAATGACAACTTCTTTTCTTCTTATGTTTTTTTTTGCTAGCAGGGATCCTTTCACACTTTCAGGAAAAAAAGGAAATGAATGAAACACCAACCTTGTCATTAAATTAGATAATTTTAACCTCCAGGAGGATTCTTGCCCATTAAAGTCATCTTAGTGGATTCTAGAAGTTGCGAGGATTGGTCAAAAAGGATTGTGTTGCAGATTTTTGTTCTTAATCAAGTGCTTAGTGTCCAACATCATATGCCATTGGATAAAATGAGCATGAAACTGCCATTAGGTTATGCTCAAACGACTAACTGCTGTGGAGGTTGCACTTACTGTTGTGTAAAGTTTAATTCTGTTGTGAGAAATGCAACAAATCAACAGATAAAACTGTAATAGACCAGGCTGCTGCTGTGGAGTCCTCTCAGTTCATGAGTACAGTAACCTTCAACAGTGAAGTGCAGTCTACTTCAGTGAAGACTGATGACTTTACATGGAAGGGGACATAATCAATCATAAAACTTTTCTTTGTTCCATGTACTTTGATTTACTTTAGTTGATTTAGTAATAGGATCAGATAATATAAGTTTTTTCTTTTTCTGCTTCTTTTCATTTATAAACTGTTAACATTTAATTTGTATTGTTTTGAAGCTAAGAATTGTCATTAAATCAAATAAAAAAGGGGAATCTGATAATTAATTTTCAGGTACTACAAGTAGTAACACTGGTAATGAATCTAATGAAAGTTCTTGCATGAATCAGTGTAATGCAATGGAGAAAGCAGCCGGGGAGCTGTGGCTTTTAGCTTCTGTCAAAAGGACTGATAAAATGATCTGCAGTGAAAAGTTCTGAGGCCTTGTTGCCTAATGCATAGACATCACAATTTAAAGTATGCAAAATCATTGGCACCAAAATGTGTATGATAACTAACAGATTATCAACACTATTTAAGTAAAAGCGTAAAGAGGAAATAACAATTAGAATTTGTGAGATTAATGAGAGCTAGAGGCTGGACAGAGCTTTCAAATGACTGTGGCATGTCTGCAGTTTAATTGAAAACTAGTGAGCTGAATTTCATTAGGCTTGGTGGAGCATGAACAGTAGAAAAGCCCAACACACTCTGACACTTAAAATTGTGCCTAAAACAGTGAGATTAGTTATTGGTCTTATCAATTTTCCTCCCGTCAACAGTTTTTTGATGAACAGATTTCTTAAGGTTTGATGATACAGTAGATATTTATATGGAATATGCAGGGTAAGTGGATAAAAGTGATTTTAAAAAAGGTAAATTGATGCATTAAAGTCAAGAAAAAAAGAGGTTAGAATGATTGTGAGTTTTGAAATGTGTCTCATTGATTCTAAAATGTTCCCACAATGTTTTCCTTTCCCTGGTATTTCTTTATTTTTCAGTTGCTGAACAATGTTCACACATGTAAATAAAAAAAGAAAAAAACTTGCAAGCCCAAAATAGTTTTTTGCTTTTTTCTGCGACACCAATTTGTTCTTCTGAAAGAAAAGATTGAGACTTTAAATGTTACTTAAGCGTGTGAAAAGAAATACTCGTGTCAAATTTTCCTCTGTCTGCAAAACAATTTTTCCAGGTCATCATAACAGCACAAAAACTTGTACAAGTGTTTTTATAACACAAACTCCAGTTACAACCTTGGATTTCAGACAAGAATATTTCATTTAATCAGACAATCAGCACCTTTTTCTTGTCACCACACAATTGCATTGCACTGATTATTAATAAAATTATTACGTTTAATTAAATGCTTTTATTTGACCTTAATTGACCAAACACTCTCATTTTTTCTCATTTTCTCTTAAGAAACACGATTATGTAAAGAATGTATACATTTATGACACAACCATATTGTGCCTGCAGATGACTTTATTTTGAAATATGTGCAATTTTGAAGAAAATAGGATTCAGATTTAGCTTGTTTAGTTTTGTTTCATCCCATTAAACCTATTACTTTTTGTATAAGTAGTTTCTTAGTTAAACAATGTGATGAAGTGAAATTACTGATAACCTATGTTTACATTAAGGTTACTTATGATAGCAAATATTTTCTTCATTAAATGTACATTTTTTGAGTCAAAAATGTCATTGAAATTGCAATTTGCTGCTACTCTATAGTTAGATAAAACATGTCCAATTATAAAAATTCAAAAGGAAAATTAGGTTACATAAAAATGGAATTAGATATTTGATTCACAGTATAAAGTTGATACTGCTGAAGTTTGTTGTGTGGAATTAGAAAAAAGTATTAGCTTGAAAATGATCTTTTTTTGCCATTATGGCAGGATTTAAGGTTAGTTCCTTACCTACTTTTGGAATAAATGTTTATTAAATTGAACACAAAAATATTAGGAAAAAGACAAAAACATTAGGAAAAAAAGGGCTAAAAAATATAAAGAAAATGTCTGATCAAACACTTTATATCTTACATTTCTTAGGTTTTAAAGAAATTCCAAAAATGGCTACTAGATCCTGTAGTAAATGGTAAACAACTACTTATGTAGCATTTTACTACCTTCTTAGCGGTAGTAAAGCTTCACAATCATAGTCCCATTCACCCACACAAATACACACCAAAGGCAGCTTTAATGATGAACACTAGTGCCAACCTATAACCACCAGGGGCAATGTGAGGTTCAGTGTCTTGCCCAAGAACACTTCAACAAACGGGCGGGAACTAAACCTGCAATCTTCTGAACAGAGATGGCCCGCTCCCCCGCTTTTTGTTTTCTCCTGTGAGCTGGAATCCGGCTCAAAACTGTCCGGCTGCATATCTCTAATATTGCTTGTCATTTTTGTTACCCTGCACCAACAGTCCCGCCCACATCTCAGAGGTGAATTTCTAATGAACCACTGCAAATAACTGGATGTCTCAGCCACAGCCTGGGTTCTGCAGCACTTTGAAGTGACCGTTTTTGGTCTTTTTGTTTCATCATTCCTCTGTACTGATGCTTGTGTGGCATAAAAGCTGATGTTATGGGGCTTTCCTTGTTTTTCTGCCGTCATTGGTTCATTCCTCATAATTATTTGAGTGATTTTTACTGTCTACAGTGAATCAGCTCAGCACAAAGAAAAGCTTTTTTCTTCTGCTTTGCTGCTGGGCTCCCCCTGAGTTGAATCCCTTAGCCCTAATATATACAAATGTCCAAACACTTTAGTTTCCCAAATCTCCTACTGTCCTTTTTATTTCAGTCAAACCAAAGTTTAAACAACCTGCTGTTTTCTCA
>BNCR01000536.1:0-24788 GCA_014656515.1 Oryzias celebensis
AGCAGCAGGGTCCTGTCTGCAAGGACCATATTGTTTTTGCTTTAACCCAAAAACGCAAAAGCCCTTTAAAAGGCCTCAATCCAAGGGCCTAAGCTTTAACAGACCTGACCAGTGTGGTACAAGACAAGATACACAAAAGGACGCCACTTAATCCTAGACGCAAAAACTTCTATATTGTTTCTGCTTTGTTTATTATTATTTTTCTTCTTTCTAACGGCGTCTTTGAGCGAAATTCACCCCGCCACATACCGAAAACTCACCAAATTTCCACAACCTGGGGAAAATTGAAAATAATTTTCGGCATAAGCCGACACCCCCCCCAACGATGACATCACGGCGTGCGATACCGCCAAAAAATGAATGGGCCCAAAATCTTATGGGCCAAAAAAAAAAATTTCAAAAACGCACACGAAACCAAAACACACGCGTCGGGGGTATCCAGGAGAGCTTTTGAAATCATTTGGGGGGGCCGCACGACCCACGCCTTGGCGGCCATTTTGTGGCGAAGTGCGGAGATTTGGCGATTTTCACGTTTTTCCACAATATGGGAAAACGACACTTTGGTTGTTCCGATTTTTACGAAACTTCACACACATGCACTACGGAGTCTACAATACCACAGAAGTTTCATCGACCTTTGACCTCGGGAAAAGGCCGCCATCTTGAATTTTTCAAAAAAAGCACGTTTAGTACAAGCTACAAACGAAAACTCGTCCTAGGGATTTTCATCAATCGTCTTGTAACTTCACGAGCATCAATGGCCGGGAACTGTGGACAAAATGTTGGAATTAGAAGTTGTAGAATTTGAATGGCGTGCGCGTGGCGAGCTCGCAACCGCCACGGTTTTAGCTAGCTTGCGCATGTTTTAGCGAAATATCACAAAACGCATATCCACGCGTGCGGTACGCCAGGCTGAATGTGCAATGTAACTTTTGTGAAACTATATGTAAAATTGAGGCCAGGGGAAGCGAAAAACCGACGCAAAAAAAAGCGCTGACTCGGCGAAAACGATTTTTTCGGAATTTTTTTTTTAGAATTGACAAACGAAACCTACGTAACTTTATCGGGGATATCCAAACGAAGATTTAAAATTATTACGATGACCACCCGACTCACTCCTTGGCGGCCATTTTGTTTCAAAATCTGACAATTGGCGATTTTCAACTACATCAAAAGTGACCTTTTGTTTTGACGATCTTAACGAAATTTCGTCCAAAGGTGCTAGCGCAAGTCTACACTGACATGTAGAGTTCGTTGACCTTTGACCTTCGGAAGGGGCCGCCATCTTGAATTTACAAAAAAAAGCTAGTTTAGCACTAGCTTCAAACGAAAACTCGTCCTTGGAATTTTTATCGATCATCTTGTAACTACTTGGGCATCAAGAGGAAGCAATTGCAAACAAAATGTTGGAATTAGAAGTTGTAGATTTTAAATGGCGTGCGCGTGACAACCTTGCAAAAGTGGCGCAGTCTTTATACTCGGCCAATTTTTGATGGATTCTTGTGAAAATTCAATATGTTGAGCCCAGACCAGAACTGGACATGATATAATAGAACCGGATACGAATATATTAAAATGTGGGCGTGGCTAGCGAATAACCTTCGTTGCTAAGGGGTTTTAAGGGTTAACGTTTTCCGATTTGACTGAAACTGACGTCTATCTGTTCGGTGTCACGGGGCGATCAAAACCTAAAATGGTTGCTATGGCGATTAAACCAACAGAAAAGCCGCCATTTTGAAAAAAGTGCTTTTTTTTCCCATTAATTTCTTATATAGAGCATAATGGGGTTCTTTGAGGGCAGTTTCTGGGTTAGGCAATGTATTAGCAACATGCTAACTTTTTCCACTACATTGACTTATAATGGGGTTTTTGGGCTAATTCTGAGTTAAGCTAACGTTTTAGCAAATGCTAACTTTTTAGCTAATTTGGCTAATAATGGGGGGTTTTTTGGGCTAATTCTGAGTTAAGCTAACGTTTTAGCAATATGCTAACTTTTTTAGCTAATTTGGCTTAATAATGGGGTTTTTTGGGCTAATTCTGAGTTAAGCTAACGTTTTAGCAATATGCTAACTTTTTTCGCTAATTTGGCTAATAATGGGTTTTTTGGCTAATTCTGAGTTAAGCTAACGTTTTAGCAATATGCTAACTTTTTTCGCTAATTTGGCTAATAAAAGGGCTTTTTTTTGGGCTAATTCTGAGTTAAGCTAACGTTTTAGCAGTATGCTAACTTTTTTAGCGAATATGGCTA
This sequence comes from Oryzias celebensis, assembly GCA_014656515.1. Classification (NCBI taxonomy): domain Eukaryota; kingdom Metazoa; phylum Chordata; class Actinopteri; order Beloniformes; family Adrianichthyidae; genus Oryzias; species Oryzias celebensis. The sequence goes on from BNCR01000536.1 coordinate 2,249, forward strand.
ATAATGAGGTTTTCTGGGCTAATTCTGAGTTAAGCTAACATTTTAGCAATATGCTAACTTTTTTCGCTAATTTGGCTTATAATGGGGTTTTTTGGGCTAATTCTGAGTTAAGCTAACGTTTTTAGCAATATGCTAACTTTTTTTAGCTAATTTGGCTAATAATGGGGTTTTTGGGCTAATTCTGAGTTAAGCTAACGTTTTAGCAATATGCTAACTTTTTTCGCTAATTTGGCTAATAATGGGGTTTTTTGGGCTAATTCTGAGTTAAGCTAACGTTTTAGCAATATCGGCTAACTTTTTCGCTAATTTCGCTAAATAAGGGGCTTTTGGGGCTAATCTGAGTTAAGCTAACGTTTTAGCAGTATGCTAACTTTTTTAGCTAATTTGGCTAATAATGGGGTTTTTTGGGCTAATTCTGAGATAAGCTAACGTTTTAGCAATATGCTAACTTTTTTCGCTAATTTGGCTAATAATGGGTTTTTTGGGCTAATTCTGAGTTAAGCTAACGTTTTAGCAATATGCTAACTTTTTCGCTAATTTGGCTAATAATGGGGTTTTTGGGCTAATTCTGAGTTAAGCTAACGTTTTAGCAATATGCTAACTTTTTTCGCTAATTTGGCTAATAAAGGGGTTTTTTGGGCTAATTCTGAGTTAAGCTAACGTTTAGCAATATGCTAACTTTTTTTCGCTAATTTGGCTAATAAAAGGGGGTTTTTGGGCTAATTCTGAGTTAAGCTAACGTTTTAGCAGTATGCTAACTTTTTTCGCTAATTTGGCTAATAGTGGGGTTTTTTGGGCTAATTCTGAGTTAAGCTAACGTTTTAGCAATATGCTAACTTTTTTCGCTAATTTGGCTTATAATGGGGTTTTTTGGGCTAAAAGTGTGATAGGGTCAATCGTGCACTTTGGGGGCGGTGGGAGGGGGCTCATAGGTGGGGCGGTAGGGGCAAGAGTAGTGCGTAGAGGAGGGCGGCAAGGGCGGCGGAGGCGTGAAGAGGCCAAGGGCTAGGGCGGCGGAGGTGCGAGGAGGCCCAGGGCTAGGGCGGCGGTGGCGTGTAGAGGCCAGGGCTAGGGCGACGGGTAGCGCCTGCGGGCCATCAACGCCGCTTGCGCTTTAATTATTATTATTATTATTCTTCTTTTTCTAACGACACCTGTTTGCCTAAATTTGACCCCCTGAACATACCCGAAAACCACCAAACTTTCCACAAACCTGGGGAAAATTGTAAAATAATTTTTTTTAAAGTGAACGAACGCCCCCCCCAAAACGATGACATCACGGCGTGCGATCCCGCCAAAAAAATGAATGGGCCGAAATTTGTTTAAGGAGCAAAAAAAAAAAGTTTTGGAAAACGCACACGAAACCAAAACACACGCGTCGGGGTATCCAGGAGAACTTTTGAAATCATTATGGGGGGGCCGCACGACCCACGCCTTAGCGGCCATTTTGTGGCGAAGTGCGAGATTTGGCGATTTTCACGTTTTTCAACAATATGGGAAAACGACACTTTGGTTCGTCCGATTTTTACGAAACTTCACACACATCCCGCCAAGCGGAGTCTACAATCACCACAGAAGTTTCATTGACCTTTGACCTTGGGAACTGGCCGCCATCTTGAATTGTCAAAAAAAGCACGTTTAGCACAAGCTTCAAACGAAAACTCGTCCTAGGAATTTTCACCGATCACCTTGAAACTTCACGAGCATCAATTCCCAGGACCTCTGAACAAAATGTTGGAATTAGAAATTGTAGAATTTGAATGGCGTGCACGTGGCGAGCTCGCAACCGCCACGGTTTTAGCTAGCTTGCGCATGTTTTAGCGAAATATCACGAAACGCATATCCACGCGTCCGGAACGTCAAGCTGAACGTGGCAATGTAACATTTGAACCTCTAATGTTAAAATTGAGGCCAGGGGAGGCGAAAAACAAACGCCAAAAAAAGTGATGACTCAGCAAAAAACGATTTTTTCAGAATTTTTTTTTTTAGAATTAACGAAAGAAACCAACGTAACTTTGTTCGTGATAGCAAAAGGAAGTTTTGAAATTATTACGTGATTGCCACGCGACCAACGGTTTGGCGGCCATTTTGTTTCAAAATCGGAGATTTCGCGATATTTACGTAACTGAAATCGGACCTTTTGTCGTCACGATTTTGACGAAAATTTACACACATGCAGCTAGCGCAAGTCTACGATGACCTGTGAAGTTTCGGTGAATTTTGACCATGGGAAAGGCCGCCATTTTGATTTGAAAAAAAGTCCGTTTTACTCCGATGTAAATCAAAAATTCAGCCCAGGTTTTTTTTTTCCGATCGCCTTCAAACTTTAATAGAATCGTCCAGAGGAAATTTGTGAAATTTTGGTACCAAAACTGTTTCTCTATCTTAAACGTGTGCGCGTAGCAAGCTCGCAAACTAGCGCAGTCTTTATACTCGGCCAATTCTTAACGGATTCTTGTGAAATTCAATATGTCGATCCCACACCAGAACTGCACATGATATAATAGGAGCGGATACGAAGATAATAAAAATGTGGGCGTGGCTAGCTAATAACCTTCGTTGCTAAGGGGTTTTAAGGGTCAACGTTTTCCGATTTTTCTGAAACTGATGTCTATCTGTTCGGTATCATGAGGCGATCAAAACATAAAATGGTTGCTATGGCGATTAAACCAACAGAAAGCCGCCATTTTGAAAAAAAGTGCTTTTTTCATGCATTTGTCATATACTGCTCAGACCAACCTCACAGAATGAGAAAGGTGGGGGTCAGGTGTGCACTGTGGCTGCTTAACAAGGGTGATAGGGTCAATGGTGGGCTATGGGGGCTGTGTGTGTGTGTGTGTGTGGGGGGGGTCCTCATAGCTGGGCGGGGGGGCGGCAGAGGTGCATAGAGGTGGGTGGGGAGGCTGAAGTTGCGTGTAGGGGGTGCAGTAGCGTGTAGAGGCGGGCGGGGAGGGCGGCGGTGGTGCGTAGAGGTGGCCAGCGAGGTCGGGTAGCGCCTGCGGGCCATCCAACGCCGCTTGCGGCTTTATTATTATTATGGCCCGCAGCAGCAGGGGTCCTGTCTGCAAGGACCATATTATATTTGCTCGACCAAAAAACAAAAAAGCCCTTTAAAAGGCCTCAATCCAAGGGCCTAAGCTTTAACAGACCTGACCAGTGTGTAGTAGAAGACAAAACACACAAAAAAGACACACACAGGCCTAGACGCAAAAAAGCTTCTATATTGTTTTTGCTTTGTTTATTATTATTATTATGGCCGCAGCAGCAGGGTCCTGTCTGCAAGGACCATATTATATTTGCTCGGACCAAAAAACAAAAAAGCCCTTTAAAAGGCCTCAATCCAAGGGCCTAAGCTTTAACAGACCTGACCAGTGTGTAGTAGAAGACAAAACACACAAAAAGACACACACAGGCCTAGTCGCAAAAAAGCTTCTATATTGTTTTTGCTTTGTTTATTATGGCCCGCAGCAGCAGGGTCCTGTCTGCAAGGACCATATTGTTTTTGCTTTAACCCAAAAAACGCAAAAGCCCTTTAAAAGGCCTCAATCCAAGGGCCTAAGCTTTAACAGACCTGACCAGTGTGTAGTACAAGACAAAATACACAAAAGGACCCACTAAATCCTAGACGCAAAAACTTCTATATTGTTTCTGCTTTGTTTATTATTATTCTTCCGCTTTCTAACGGATCCGGAGATCGTAAATTTGACCCCCTGAACATACCCGAAAACTCACCAAAATTTCCACACACCTAGATAAAATTGAAAAATAATTTTTTTTTGAAGTGAACGAACCCCCCCCAAGACGATGACATCACGGCGAGCGATACCGCCAAAAAAATGAATGGGGCCGAAAACGTGCATGGGCCAAAAAAAAAAATTTCAGAATATGCACACGAAACCAAAACACACGTGTCGGGGGTATCCAGGAGAGCTTTTGAAATCATTATGGGGGGCCGCACGACCCACGCCTTGGCGGCCATTTTGTGGCGAAGTGCGAGATTTGGCGATTTTCACGTTTTTCCACAATATGGGAAAACGACACTTTGGTTGTTCCGATTTTTACGAAACTTCACACACATCCCGCCAGCCGGAGTCTACAATCACCACAGAAGTTTCATCGACCTTTGACCTCGGGAAGTGGCCGCCATCTTGAATTTTTCAAAAAAAGCACGTTTAGTACAAGCTACAAACGAAAACTCGTCCTAGGGATTTTCATCAATCGTCTTGTAACTTCACGAGCATCAATGGCCGGGAACTGTGGACAAAATGTTGGAATTAGAAGTTGTAGAATTTGAATGGCGTGCGCGTGGCGAGCTCGCAACCGCCACGGTTTTAGCTAGCTTGCGCACGTTTTAGCGAAATATCTCGAAACGCATATCCACGCGTGCGGTACGCCAGGCTGAATGTGGCAATGTAACTTTTGAAACTATAATGTAAAAATTGAGGCCAGGGGAAGCGAAAAACCGACGCAAAAAAAAGCGCCGACTCGGCGAAAAACGATTTTTTTCGGAAATTTTTTTTTAGAATTGACGAACGAAACCAATGTAACTTTATCGGGGATATCCAAACGAAGATTTAAAATTATTACGCGATGACCACCCGACTCACTCCTTGGCGGCCATTTTGTTTCAAAATCTGACAATTGCCGATTTTCAACTACATCAAAAGTGACCTTTTGTTTTGGCGATCTTAACGAAATTTCGTCCAAAGGGTGCTAGCGCAAGTCTACGCTGACATGTAGAGTTTCGTTGACCTTTGACTTTCGGAAGGGGCCGCCATCTTGAATTTATAAAAAAAAGCTAGTTTAGCACTAGCTTCAAACGAAAACTCGTCCTTGGAATTTTTATCGATCGTCTTGTAACTACTTGGGCATCAACAGGAAGCAATTGCGAACAAAATGTTGGAATTAGAAGTTGTAGATTTTAAATGGCGTGCGCGCGACAACCTTGCAAAAGTGGCGCAGTCTTTATACTCGGCCAATTTTTGATGGATTCTTGTGAAAATTCAATATGTTGAGCCCAGACGAGAACTGGACATGATATAATAGAACCGGATACGAATATATTAAAAATGTGGGCGTGGCTAGCGAATAACCTTCGTTGCTATGGGGTTTTAAGGGTTAACGTTTTCCGATTTGTCTGAAACTGACGTCTATCTGTTCGGTGTCACGGGGGATCAAAACCTAAAATGGTTGCTATGGCGATTAAACCAACAGAAAAGCCGCCATTTTGAAAAAAGTGCTTTTTTTCCCATTCATTTCTTATATAGAGCATAATGGGGTTCTTTGAGGGCAGTTCCTGGGTTAAGGCAATGTATTAGCAACATGCTAACTTTTTCCACTACATTGACTTATAATGGGTTTTTTGGGCTAATTCTGAGTTAAGCTAACGTTTTAGCAATATGCTAACTTTTTTAGCTAATTTGGCTTATAATGGGGTTTTTTGGGCTAATTCTGAGTTAAGCTAACGTTTTAGCAATATGCTAACTTTTTTCGCTAATTTGGCTAATAATGGGTTTTTTGGGCTAATTCTGAGTTAAGCTAACGTTTTAGCAATATGCTAACTTTTTTCGCTAATTTGGCTAATAATGGGGTTTTTTGGGCTAATTCTGAGTTAAGCTAACGTTTTAGCAATATGCTAACATTTTTCGCAAATTTGGCTAATAATGGGGCATTTTGGGCTAATTCTGAGTTAAGCTAACGTTTTAGCAATATGCTAACTTTTTTCGCTAATTTGGCTAATAATGGGGTTTTTTGGGCTAATTCTGAGTTAAGCTAACGTTTTAGCAATATGCTAACTTTTTTCGCTAATTTGGCTAATAATGGGGTTTTTTGGGCTAATTCTGAGTTAAGCTAACGTTTTAGTAATATGCTAACTTTTTTCGCTAATTTGGCTTATAATGGGGTTTTTAGGGCTATTTCTCAGCTAAAGCTAACATTTTAGCAATATGCTAACTTTTTTCGTTAATTTGGCTTATAATGGGGTTTTTTGGGCTAATTCTGAGTTAAGCTAACGTTTTAGCAATATGCTAACTTTTTTCGCTAATTTGGCTTATAATGGGGTTTTTTGGGCTAATTCTGAGTTAAGCTAACGTTTTAGCAATATGCTAACTTTTTTCACTTATTTGGCTAATAATGGGGTTTTTTGGGCTAATTCTAAGTTAAGCTAACGTTTTAGCAATATGCTAACTTTTTTCGGTAATTTGGCTAATAATGGGGTTTTTTGGGCTAATTCTGAGTTAAGCTAACGTTTTAGCTATATGCTAACTTTTTTCGCTAATTTGGCTAATAATGGGGTTTTTTGGGCTAATTCTGAGTTAAGCTAACGTTTTAGCTATATGCTAACTTTTTTCGCTAATTTGGCTAATAAAGGGGTTTTTTGGGCTAAAAGTGATATAGGGTCAATGGTGCACTGCGGGGGCTGGGGGAGGGGGCTCAGAGGTGGGCGGTAAGGGCAAGAGTGGTGCGTAGAGGAGGGCGGCAAGGGCGGCGGAGGCGTGAAGAGGCCAGGGCTAGGGCGGCGGAGGTGCGAGGAGGCCAGGGCTAGGGCGGCGGTGGCGTGTAGAGGCCAGGGTTAGGGCGACGGGTAGCGCCTGCGGGCCATCCAACGCCGCTTGCGGCTTTAATTATTATTCTCCTTTCTTACGACACCTGTTTGCCTAAATTTGACCCCCTGAACATACCCGAAAAGTCACCAAAATTTCCACAAACCTGGGGAAAATTGTAAAATAATTTTTTTTGATGTGAACAAAACCCCCCCCAAAATGATGACATCACGGCGTGCGATCCCGCCAAAAAAATGAATGGGCCGAAATTTGTTTAAGGAGCAAAAAAAAAAAAATTTTGAAATACGTACACGAAACCAAAACACACGCGTCGGGGGTATCCAGGAGAACTTTTGAAATCATTATGGGGGTGCCGCACGACCCACGCCTTGGCGGCCATTTTGTGGCGAAGTGCGAGATATGGCGATTTTCACGTTTTTCCACAATATGGGAAAACGACACTTTGGTTCTTCCGATTTTTATGAAACTTCACACACTTGCTGCAGACGGAGTCTACAAACACCACAGAAGTTTCATTGACCTTTGACCTTGGGAAAAGGCCGCCATCTTGGATATTTCAAAAAAAGCACGTTTAGTACAAGCTTCAAACGAAAACTCGTCCTAGGGATTTTCTTCAATCGTCTTGTAACTTCACGAGCATCAATGGCCGGGAACTGTGGACAAAATGTTGGAATTAGAAGTTGTAGAATTTGAATGTCGTGCGCGTGGCGAGCTCGCAACCGCCACGGTTTAAGCTAGCTTGCGCATGTTTTAGCGAAATATCACGAAACGCATATCCACGCGTGCGGTCCGTCAAGCTGAACGTGGCAATGTAACATTTGAAACTCTAATGTTAAAATTGAGGCCAGGGGAAGCGAAAAACTGACGCAAAAAAAAGCGCCGACTCGGCAAAAAAAAAAAATTTCGGAATTTTTTTTTTAGAATTAACGAACGAAACCAACGTAACTTTATCGGGGATATCCAAACGAAGTTTTGAAATTATTACGTGATTGCCACACGACCAACGGTTTGGCGGCCATTTTGTTTCAAAATCGGACATTCCGCGATATTTACGTACGTGAAAACCGACCTTTCGTTGTCACAATTTAAATGAAATTTCACACACATGCAGCTAGCGCCAGTCTACGATGACCCAAGAAGTTTCGTTTCGGTTTGACCTTGGGAAGAGGCCGCCATCTTGAATTTTCAAAAAAATCATTTTTACTCCTAGCTAAATGAAAAATTCAGCCCAAGGGTTTTTTTTTCCCGATCTTCTTCAAACTTTAATAGCATCATCGGGAGGAAATTTGTGAAAATTTGGTACCAATAGTAACTCTGTATCTCAAACGGTGTGCGCGTAGCTAGCTCGCAAAAGTGGCGCAGTCTTTATACTCGGCCATTTTTTGACGGATTCTTGTGAAAATTTAATATGTTGACTCTGACCAGAACTGGACATGACATAATAGGAGCGAATACGAATACATTAGGAAAGTGGGCGTGGCTACCGAATAACCTTTGTTGCTAAGGGGTTTCAAATGTTTACTTTTTCCGATCTGTCTGAAACTGACGTCTATCTGTTCGGTGTCACGGGGCGATCGAAACATAAAATGGTTGCTATGGCGATAAAACCAACAGAAAAGCCGCCATTTTGAAAAAAAAGTCCTTTTTTAGATATCATTTTCTTACATAGAGCATAATGGGCTTTTTGGGGGCAGTTTCTGGGTTAAGTCAATGTAATAGCAACATGCTAACTTTTTCCACTATATTGACATACAATGGGGTTTTTTGGGCTAATTCTGAGTTAAGCTAACGTTTTAGCAATATGCTAACTTTTTTAGCTAATTTGGCTTATAATGGGGTTTTTTGGGCTAATTCTGAGTTAAGCTAACGTTTTAGCAATATGCTAACTTTTTTAGCTAATTTGGCTAATAATGGGGTTTTTTGGGCTAATTCTGAGTTAAGCTAACGTTTTAGCAATATGCTAACTTTTTTCGCTAATTTGGCTAATAATGGGGTTTTTTGGGCTAATTCTGAGTTAAGCTAACGTTTTAGGAATATGCTAACTTTTTTCGCTAATTTGGCTAATAAAAGAGGCTTTTTGGGCTAATTCTGAGTTAAGCTAACGTTTTAGCAGTATGCTAACTTTTTTAGCTAATTTGGCTAATAATGAGGTTTTTTTGGGCTAATTCTGAGTTAAGCTAACGTTTTAGCAATATGCTAACTTTTTTCGCTAATTTGGCTAATAATGGGGTTTTTTGGGCTAATTCTGAGTTAAGCTAACGTTTTAGCAATATGCTAACTTTTTTCGCTAATTTGGCTAATAATGGGGTTTTTTGGGCTAATTCTGAGTTAAGCTAACGTTTTAGCAATATGCTAACTTTTTTCGCTAATTTGGCTAATAAAAGGGGGTTTTTGGGCTAATTCTGAGTTAAGCTAACGTTTTAGCAGTATGCTAACATTTTTCGCTAATTTGGCTAATAGTGGGGTTTTTTGGGCTATTTCTGAGTTAAGCTAACGTTTTAGCAATATGCTAACTTTTTTCGCTAATTTGGCTTATAATGGGGTTTTTTGGGTAAAAAGTGTGATAGGGTCAATCGTGCACTTTGGGGGCGGTGGGAGGGGGCTCATAGGTGGGCGGTAGGGCAAGAGTGGTGCGTAGAGGAGGGCGGCAAGGGCGGCGGAGGCGTGAAGAGGCCAGGGCTAGGGCGGCGGAGGTGCGAGGAGGCCAGGGCTAGGGCGGCGGTGGCGTGTAGAGGCCAGGGCTAGGGCGACGGGTAGCGCCTGCGGGCCATCCAACGCCGCTTGCGGCTTTAATTATGGCCCGCAGCAGCAGGGGTCCTGTCTGCAAGGACCATATTGTTTTTACACGTACGAAACGACCCAAAAACATACAAAAAGCCTTTAACCGACCTCAAGGAACAGGCCTTTGTGTACCCAGACCTGACCAGTGTGTAGTCCAAAAAAAAGTGCACGAACCCACACAGCCCCATAGACGCAAATGCTTCTATATTGTATCTGCTTTGTTTATTATTATTATTTGTCTTCTTTCTAACGGCGTCTTTGAGCGAAAATTACACCCCGCCACATACCCGAAAACTCACCAAAATTTCCACATACCTGGGGAAAATTGAAAATGAATTTTCGGCATAGTGCCCGACAGCCCCCCCAACATGATGACATCACGGCGTGCGATACCGCCAAAAAAATGAATGGGCCCAAAATCGCTTATGGGGCCAAAAAAATTTTTTTCGAAAAACGCACACGAAACCAAAACACACGCGTCGGGGGTATCCAGGAGAGCTTCTGAAATCATTGTGGGGGGGCCGCACGACCCACGCCTTGGCGGCCATTTTGTGGCGAAGTGCGAGATTTGGCGATTTTCACGTTTTTCCACAATATGGGAAAACGACACTTTGGTTCTGCCGATTTTACGAAACTTCACACACTTGCCGCCAGACCGACTCTACAAACACCACAGAAGTTTCATTGACCTTTGACCTTGGGAAGTGGCCGCCATCTTGAATATTTCAAAAAAAGCACGTTTAGTACAAGCTTCAAACGAAAACTCGTCCTAGGGATTTTCATCAATGGTCTTGTAACTTCACGAGCATCAATGGCCGGGAACTGTGGACAAAATGTTGGAATTAGAAGTTGTAGAATATGAATGGCGTGCGCGTGGCGAGCTCGCAACCGCCACGGTTTTAGCTAGCTTGCGCATGTTTTAGCGAAATATCACGAAACGCATATCCACGCGTGCGGTACGCCAAGCTGAACGTGGCAATGTAAGTTTCGAAACTCTAATGTTAAAATTGAGGCCAGGAGAAGCGAAAAACCGACGCAAAAAAAAGCGCCGACTCAGCAAAAAAAAGTTTTTTTTCGGATTTTTTTTTTGAGAATTGACAAACGATACCAACGTAACTTTGTTCGTGATAGCAAAAGGAAGTTTTGAAATTATTACGTGATTGCCACGCGACCAACGGTTTGGCGGCCATTTTGTTTCAAAATCGGAGATTTCACGATATTTACGTAACTGAAAACGGACCTTTTGTCGTCACGATTTTAACGAAATTTTACACAGATGCAGCTAGCGCAAGTCTACGATGACCCGTGAAGTTTCGTCGAATTTTGACCATGGGAAATGGCCGCCATCTTGATTTGAAAAAAAGTCCGTTTTACTCCGATAAAAATCAAAATTCAGCCCAAGGGTTTTTTTTTCCGATCGTCTTCAAACTTTAATAGCATCATCCAGGGGAAATTTGTGAAATTTTGGTACCAAAACTGTTTCTCTATCTTAAACGGTGTGCGCGTAGCAAGCTCGCAAATAGCGCAGTCTTTATACTCGGCCAATTCTTAACGGATTCTTGTGAAAATTCAATATGTCGATCCCACACCAAAACTGCACATGATATAATAGAGCGGATACGAAGATAATAAAAATGTGGGCGTGGCTAGCTAATAACCTTCGTTGCTAAGGGGTTTTAAGGGTCAACGTTTTCCGATTTTTCTGAAACTGACGTCTATCTGTTCGGTATCATGAGGCGATCAAAACATAAAATGGTTGCTATGGCGATTAAACCAACAGAAAAGCCGCCATTTTGAAAAAAGTTCTTTTTTCATCTATTTGTCATATACAGCTCAGACCAGCCTTACAGAATGAGAAAGGTGGGGTCAGGTGTGCACTGTGGCTGCTTAACAAGGGTGATAGGGTCAATGGTGGGCTATGGGGGCTGTGTGTGTGTGTGTGGGGGGGGGGGGGGGGGGGGGGGTCCTAATAGCTGGGCGGGGGGGCGGCAGAGGTGCATAGAGGTGGGTGGGGAGGCTGAAGTTGCGTGTAGGGGTGCAGTAGCGTGTAGAGGCGGGCGGGGAGGGCGGCGGTGGTGCGTAGAGGGGCGGGGAGGGCGGCGGTGGTGCGTAGAGGTGGCCAGCGAGGTCGGGTAGCGCCTGCGGGCCATACAACGCCGCTTGCGGCTTTAATTATTATTCTTCTTTCTAACGGATCCGGAGATCGTAAATTTGACCCCCTGAACATACCCGAAAACTCACCAAAATTTCACAAACCTAGATAAAATTGAAAAATAATTTTTTTTGAAGTGAACGAAATCCCCCCCAAAACGATGACATCACGGCGAGCGATACGCCAAAAAAATGAATGGGGCCGAAACGTGCATGGGGCCAAAAAAAAAAATTTCAGAAAACGCAAACGAAACCAAAACTCACGCGTCAGGGTATCCAGGAGAACTTTTGAAATCATTATGGAGGGGCCACACGACCCACGCCTGGCGGCCATTTTGTGGCGAAGTGCGAGATTTGGCGATTTTCGCGTTTTTCGACAATATGGGAAAACGACACTTTGGTTCTGCCGATTTTTACGAAACTTCACACACATCCGCCAGCCGGAGTCTACAATCACCACAGAAGTTCATCGACCTTTGACCTTGGGAAGTGGCCGCCATCTTGAATTGTTCAAAAAAAGCACGTTTAGTACAAGCTTCAAACGAAAACTCGTCCTAGGGATTTTCTTCAATCGTCTTGTAACTTCACGAGCATCAATGGCCGGGAACTGTGGACAAAATGTTGGAATTAGAAGTTGTAGAATATGAATGGCGTGCGCGTGGCGAGCTCGCAACCGCCACGGTTTTAGCTAGCTTGCGCATGTTTTAGCGAAATATCACAAAACGCATATCCACGCGTGCGGTACGCCAGGCTGAATGTGGCAATGTAACTTTTGAAACTATAATGTAAAAATTGAGGCCAGGGAAGCGAAAAAACCGACGTAAAAAAAAGCGCCGACTCGGCGAAAAACGATTTTTTCGGAATTTTTTTTTTAGAATTGAACGAACGAAACCTACGTAACCTTTATCGGGATATTCCAAACGAAGTTTTGAAATTATTTACGTGATTGCCACACGACCACCGGTTTGGCGGCCATTTTGTTTCAAAATCGGACATTCCGCGATATTTACGTACGTGAAAAACCGACCTTTCGTTGTCACAATTTAAACGAAATTTCACACACATGCAGCTAGCGCCAGTCTACGATGACCAAGAAGTATCGTTTCGGTTTGACCTTGGGAAGAGGCCGCCATCTTGAATTTTCAAAAAAATCGTTTTTACTCCTAGCTAAATGAAAAATTCAGCCCAAGGGTTTTTTTTTTTCCCGATCTTCTTCAACTTTAATAGCAATCATCGGGAGGAAATTTGGTGAAAATTTGGTACCAATAGTAACTCTGTATCTCAACGGTGTGTGCGCGTAGCTAGCTCGCAAAAGTGGCGCAGTCTTTATACTCGGCCATTTTTTGACATTCTTGTGAAAATTTAATATGTTGACCTCTGACCAGAACTGGACATGACAAATAGGAGCGAATACGAATACATTAGGAAAGTGGGCGTGGCTAGCGAATAACCTTTGTTGCTAAGGGGTTTCAAAGGTTACTTTTTCCGATCTGTCTGAAACTGACGTCTATCTGTTCGGTGTCACGGGGCGATCGAAAACATAAAATGGTTGCTATGGCGATTAAACCAACAGAAAAGCCGCCATTTTGAAAAAAGTGCTTTTTTTCCATTCATTTCTTATATAGAGCATAATGGGGTTCTTTGAGGGCAGTTTCTGGGTTAAGGCAATGTATTAGCAACATGCTAACTTTTTCCACTACATTGACTTATAATGGGGTTTTTTGGGCTAATTCTGAGTTAAGCTAACGTTTTAGCAATATGCTAACTTTTTTCGCTAATTTGGCTTATAATGGGGTTTTTTGGGATAATTCTGAGTTAAGCTAACGTTTTAGCAATATGCTAACTTTTTTCGCTAATTTGGCTAATAATGGGGTTTTTTGGGCTAATTCTGAGTTAAGCTAACGTTTTAGCAATATGCTAACTTTTTTCGCTAATTTGGCTTATAATGGGGTTTTTGGGCTAATTCTGAGTTAAGCTAACGTTTTAGAATATGCTAACTTTTTCGCTAATTTGGCTATAATGGGGTTTTTTGGGCTAATTCTGAGTTAAGCTAACGTTTTAGCAATATGCTAACTTTTTTCGCTAATTTGGCTAATAATGGGGTTTTTTGGGCTAATTCTGAGTTAAGCTAACGTTTTAGCAATATGCTAACTTTTTTCGCTAATTTGGCTATAATGGGGTTTTTTGGGATAATTCTGAGTTAAGCTAACGTTTTAGCAATATGCTAACTTTTTTCGCTAATTTGGCTAATAATGGGTTTTTTGGGCTAATTCTGAGTTAAGCTAACGTTTTAGCAATATGCTAACTTTTTTCGCTAATTTGGCTAATAATGGGGTTTTTTGGGCTAATTCTGAGTTAAGCTAACGTTTTAGCAATATGCTAACTTTTTTCGCTAATTTGGCTATAATGGGGTTTTTTGGGCTAATTCTGAGTTAAGCTAACGTTTTAGCAATATGCTAACTTTTTTCGCTAATTTGGCTAATAATGGGGTTTTTTGGGCTAATTCTGAGTTAAGCTAACGTTTTAGCAATATGCTAACTTTTTTCGCTAATTTGGCTAATAATGGGGTTTTTTGGGCTAATTCTGAGTTAAGCTAACGTTTTAGCAATATCTAACTTTTTTCGCTAATTTGGCTAATAATGGGGTTTTTTGGCTAATTCTGAGTTAAGCTAACGTTTTAGCAATATGCTAACTTTTTCGCTAATTTGGCTAATAATGGGGTTTTTTGGGCTAATTCTGAGTTAAGCTAACGTTTTAGCAATATGCTAACTTTTTTCGCTAATTTGGCTAATAATGGGGTTTTTTGGGCTAATTCTGAGTTAAGCTAACGTTTTAGCAATGCTATTTTTTTGCTAATTGGTTTTTATGGAGGTTTTTTGGGATAATTCTGAGTTAAGCTAATGTTTTAGCAATATGCTAACTTTTCTTTTGCTAATTTGGCTTATAATGGGGTTTTTTGGCTAATTCTGAGTTAAGCTAACGTTTTAGCAATATGCTAACTTTTTTCGCTAATTTGGCTAATAATGGGGTTTTTTGGGCTAATTCTGAGTTAAGCTAACGTTTTAGCAATATGCTAACTTTTTTCGCTAATTTAGCTATAATGGGGTTTTTTGGGCTAATTCTGAGTTAAGCTAACGTTTTAGCTATATGCTAACTTTTTTCGCTAATTTGGCTAATAAAGGGGCTTTTTGGGCTAAATCTGAGTTAAGCTAACGTTTAGCAGTATGCTAACATTTTCGCTAATTTGGCTTAATAATGGGGTTTTTTGGGCTGAAAGTGTTATCAGGTCAACGGTGCACTGCGGGGGCGGTGCGAGGGGGCTCAGAGGTGGGCATGAAGGGCAACAGTGGTGCGTAAGAGGAGGGCGGCGAGGGCGGCGGAGGTGCGGGGAGGCCAGGCTAGGGCGGCGGTGGCGTGTAGAGGCCAGGGCTAGGGCGACGGGTAGCGCCTGCGGGCCATCCAACGCCGCTTGCGGCTTTAATTATGGCCCGCAGCAGCAGGGTCCTGTCTGCAAGGACCATATTGTTTTTGCTTTAACCCAAAAAACGCAAAAGCCCTTTAAAAGGCCTCAATCCAAGGGCCTAAGCTTTAACAGACCTGACCAGTGTGTAGTACAAGACAAGATACACAAAAGGACGCACTTAATCCTAGACGCAAAAACTTCTATATTGTTTCTGCTTTGTTTATTATTTTTGTCTTCTTTCTAACGGCGTCTTTGAGCGAAAATTACACCCCCGCCACATACCGAAAACTCACCAAAATTTCCACATACCTGGGGAAAATTGAAAAATGAATTTTCGGCATAATGCCCGACACCCCCCCAACACGATGACATCACGGCGTGCGATACCGCCAAAAAAATGAATGGGCCAAATCGCTTATGGGGCCAAAAAAAAAAATTTCGAAAACGCACACGAAACCAAAACACACGCGTCGGGGGTATCCAGGAGAGCTTTTGAAATCATTGGGGGGCCCACGACCCACGCCTTGGCGGCCATTTTGTGGCGAAGTGCGGAATTTGGCGATTTTCACGTTTTTCCACAATATGGGAAAACGACACTTTGGTTGTTCCGATTTTTACGAAACTTCACACACATGCCAGCCGGAGTCTACAATCACCACAGAAGTTTCATCGACCTTTGACCTCGGGAAAGGCCGCCATCTTGAATTTTTCAAAAAAAGCACGTTTAGTACAAGCTACAAACGAAAACTCGTCCTAGGGATTTTTCATCAATCGTCTTGTAACTTCACGAGCATCAATGGCCGGGAACTGTGGACAAAATGTTGGAATTAGAAGTTGTAGAATTGAATGGCGTGCGCGTGGCGAGCTCGCAACCGCCACGGTTTTAGCTAGCTTGCGCATGTTTTAGCGAAATATCACAAACGCATATCCACGCGTGCGGTACGCCAGGCTGAATGTGGCAATGTAACTTTTGAAACTATAATGTAAAAATTGAGGCCAGGGGAAGCGAAAAACCGACGCAAAAAAAAAGCGCTGACTCGGCGAAAAACGATTTTTCGGAATTTTTTTTTAGAATTGACGAACGAAACCTACTAACTTTATCGGGGATATCCAAACGAAGATTTAAAATTATTACGCGATGACCACCCGACTCACTCCTTGGCGGCCATTTTGTTTCAAAATCTGACAATTGGCGATTTTCAATTACATCAAAAGTGACCTTTTGTTTTGGCGATCTTAACGAAATTTCGTCCAAAGGGTGCTAGCGCAAGTCTACACTGACATGTAGAGTTTCGTTGACCTTTGACCTTCGGAAGGGGCCGCCATCTTGAATTTACAAAAAAAAGCTAGTTTAGCACTAGCTTCAAACGAAAACTCGTCCTTGGAATTTTTATCGATCGTCTTGTAACTACTTGGGCATCAAGAGGAAGCAATTGCAACAAAATGTTGGAATTAGAAGTTGTAGATTTTAAATGGCGTGCGCGTGACAACCTTGCAAAAGTGGCGCAGTCTTTATACTCGGCCAATTTTTGATGGATTCTTGTGAAAATTCAATATGTTGAGCCCAGACCAGAACTGGACATGATATAATAGAACCGGATACGAATATATTAAAAATGTGGGCGTGGCTAGCGAATAACCTTCGTTGCTAAGGGGTTTTAAGGGTTAACGTTTTCCGATTTGTCTGAAACAGACGTCTATCTGTTCGGTGTCACGGGGCGATCAAAACCTAAAATGGTTGCTATGGCGATTAAACCAACAGAAAAGCCGCCATTTTGAAAAAAGTGCTTTTTTTCCCATTAATTTCTTATATAGAGCATAATGGGGTTCTTTGAGGGCAGTTTCTGGTTAAGGCAATGTATTAGCAACATGCTAACTTTTTCCACTACATTGACTTATAATGGGGTTTTTTGGGCTAATTCTGAGTTAAGCTAACGTTTTAGCAATATGCTAACTTTTTTAGCTAATTTGGCTTATAATGGGGTTTTTTGGGCTAATTCTGAGTTAAGCTAACGTTTTAGCAATATGCTAACTTTTTTAGCTAATTTGGCTAATAATGGGGTTTTTTGGGCTAATTCTGAGTTAAGCTAACGTTTTAGCAATATGCTAACTTTTTTCGCTAATTTGGCTAATAATGGGGTTTTTTGGGCTAATTCTGAGTTAAGCTAACGTTTTAGCAATATGCTAACTTTTTTCGCTAATTGGCTAATAAAAGGGGCTTTTGGCTAATTCTGAGTTAAGCTAACGTTTTAGCAGTATGCTAACTTTTTTAGCTAATTTGGCTAATAATGGGGTTTTTTGGGCTAATTCTGAGTTAAGCTAACGTTTTAGCAATATGCTAACTTTTTTCGCTAATTTGGCTAATAATGGGGTTTTTTGGGCTAATTCTGAGTTAAGCTAACGTTTTAGCAATATGCTAACTTTTTTCGCTAATTTGGCTAATAATGGGTTTTTTGGGCTAATTCTGAGTTAAGCTAACGTTTTAGCAATATGCTAACTTTTTTCGCTAATTTGGCTAATAAAAGGGGTTTTTGGCTAATTCTGAGTTAAGCTAACGTTTTAGCAGTATGCTAACTTTTTTCGCTAATTTGGCTAATAGTGGGGTTTTTTGGGCTAATTCTGAGTTAAGCTAACGTTTTAGCAATATGCTAACTTTTTTTCGCTAATTTGGCTTATAATGGGGTTTTTTGGGCTAAAAGTGTGATAGGGTCAATCGTGCACTTTGGGGGCGGTGGGGGGGCTCATAGGTGGGTGGTAGGGGCAAGAGTGGTGCGTAGAGGAGGGCGGCCAGGGCGGCGGAGGCGTGAAGAGGCCAGGGCTAGGGCGGCGGAGGTGCGAGGAGGCCAGGGCTAGGGCGGCGGTGGCGTGTAGAGGCCAGGGCTAGGGCGACGGGTAGCGCCTGCGGGCCATCCAACGCCGCTTGCGGCTTTAATTATGGCCCGCAGCAGCAGGGGTCCTGTCTGCAAGGACCATATTATATTTGCTCGGACCAAAAAACAAAAAAGCCCTTTAAAAGGCCTCAATCCAAGGGCCTAAGCTTTAACAGACCTGACCAGTGTGTAGTAGAAGACAAAACACACAAAAGACACACACAGCCTAGACGCAAAAAAGCTTCTATATTGTTTTTGCTTTGTTTATTATTATTATTATTATTCCGGGTTTTAACGCCACCTGTTTGCCTAAATTTGACCCCCTGAACATACCCGAAAACTCACCAAAATTTCCACAAACCTGGGAAAATTGTAAAATAATTTTTTTTGAAGTGAACAAACCCCCCCCAAAATGATGACATCACGGCGTGCGATCCCGCGAAAAAAATGAATGGGCCGAAATTTGTTTAAGGAGCAAAAAAAAAAAATTTTGAAATATGCACACGAAACCAAAACACACGCGTCGGGGGTATCCAGGAGAGCTTTTGAAATCATTATGGGGGCCGCACGACCCACGCCTTGGCGGCCATTTTGTGGCGAAGTGCGAGATTTGGCGATTTTCACGTTTTTCCACAATATGGGAAACCGACACTTTGGTTGTTCCGATTTTTACGAAACTTCACACACGTCCCTCTAGCCGGAGTCTACAATCACCACAGAAGTTTCATCGACCTTTGACCTCGGGAAAAGGCCGCCATCTTGAATTTTTCAAAAAAAGCACGTTTAGTACAAGATTCAAACGAAAACTCGTCCTAGGGATTTTCATCAATCGTCTTGTAACTTCACGAGCATCAATGGCCGGGAACTGTGGACAAAATGTTGGAATTAGAAGTTGTAGAATATGAATGGCGTGCGCGTGGCGAGCTCGCAACCGCCACGGTTTTAGCTAGCTTGCGCATGTTTTAGCGAAATATCACGAAACGCATATCTACGCGTGCGGTCCATCAAGCTGAACGTGGCAATGTAACATTTGAAACTCTAATGTTAAAATTGAGGCCAGGGGAAGCGAAAAACCGACGCAAAAAAAAGCGCCGACTCGGCAAAAATCGATTTTTTCGGAATTTTTTTTTTAGAATTAACGAACGAAACCAACAAACTTTATCGGGATATCCAAACGAAGTTTGAAATATTACGTGATTGCACACACGACCAACGATTTGGCGGCCATTTTGTTTCAAAATCGGACATTCCGCGATATTTACGTACGTGAAAACCGACCTTTCGTTGTCACAATTTAAACGAAATTTCACACACATGCAGCTAGCGCGAGTCTACGATGACCCAAGAAGTATCGTTCCGGTTTGACCTTGGGAAGAGGCCGCCATCTTGAATTTTCAAAAAAATCGTTTTTACTCCTAGCTAAATGAAAAATTCAGCCCAAGGGTTTTTTTCCCGATCTTCTTCAAACTTTAATAGCATCATCGGGAGGAAATTTGTGAAAATTTGGTACCAATAGTAACTCTGTATCTCAAACGGTGTGCGCGTAGCTAGCTCGCAAAAGTGGCGCAGTCTTTATACTCGGCCATTTTTTGACGGATTCTTGTGAAAATTTAATATGTTGACCTCTGACCAGAACTGGACATGACATAAAGGAGCGAATACGAATACATTGGAAAGTGGGCGTGGCTAGCGAATAACCTTTGTTGCTAAGGGGTTTTAAGGTTAACGTTTTCCGATTTGTATGAAACTGACGTCTATCTGTTCGGTGTCACGGGGCGATCAAAACCTAAAATGGTTGCTATGGCGATAAAACCAACAGAAAAGCCGCCATTTTGAAAAAGTGCTTTTTTATTCATCATTTCTTACATAGAGCATAATGGGCTTTTTGGGGGCAGTTTCTGGTTAAGTCAATGTAATAGCAACATGCTAACTTTTTCCACTATATTGACATATAATGGGGTTTTTTGGGCTAATTCTGAGTTAAGCTAACGTTTTAGCAATATGCTAACTTTTTTCGTAATTTGGCTATAATGGGTTTTTTGGGCTAATTCTGAGTTAAGCTAACGTTTTAGCAATATGCTAACTTTTTTCGCTAATTTGGCTAATAATGGGGTTTTTTGGGCTAATTCTGAGTTAAGCTAACGTTTTAGCAATATGCTAACTTTTTTCGCTAATTTGGCTAATAATGGGGTTTTTTGGGCTAATTCTGAGTTAAGCTAACGTTTTAGCAATATGCTAACTTTTTCGCTAATTTGGCTAATAATGGGGTTTTTTGGCTAATTCTGAGTTAAGCTAACGTTTTAGCAATATGCTAACTTTTTCGCTAATTTGGCTAATAATGGGGTTTTTTGGGCTAATTCTGAGTTAAGCTAACGTTTTAGCAATATGCTAACTTTTTTAGCTAATTTGGCTAATAATGGGGTTTTTTGGGCTAATTCTGAGTTAAGCTAACGTTTTAGCAATATGCTAACTTTTTTCGCTAATTTGGCTAATAATGGGGTTTTTTGGGCTAATTCTGAGTTAAGCTAACGTTTTAGCAATATGCTAACTTTTTTCGCTAATTTGGCTTATATGGGGTTTTTGGGCTAAAAGTGTGATAGGGTCATTGTGCATTGCGGGGGCGTGGGAGGGGCTCAGAGGTGGGCAGGAAGGGCAACAGTGGTGCGTAGAGGAGGGCGGCGAGAGCGGCGGAGGTGCGGGGAGGCCAGGGCTAGGGCGGCGGTGGCGTGTAGAGGCCAGGGCTAGGGCGACGGGTAGCGCCTGCGGGCCATCCAACGCCGCTTGCGGCTTTAATTATTATTCTTCTTTTTTCTGCAAGTTTGAGCCAATTTTTCACCCCCGCCACATACCCGAAAACTCACCAAAATTTCCACATACCTGGGGAAAATGTGAAATGAATTTTCGACATAGTGCACGAAACCCCCCCCACGACGATGACATCACGGCGTGCGATACCGTAAAAAAATGAATGGGCCGAAAATCGCTTATGGGGCCAAAAAAAAAATTTTGAAAACGCACACGAAACCAAAACACACGTGTCGGGGTATCCAGGAGAGCTTTGAAATCATTATGGGGGGGCCCGCACGACCCACGCCTTGGCGGCCATTTTGTGGCGAAGTGCGAGATTTGGCGATTTTCGCGTTTTTCGACAATATGGGAAACGACACTTTGGTTCTGCCGATTTTTACGAAACTTCACACACATCCCGCCAGCCGGAGTCTACAATCACCACAGAAGTTTCATCGACCTTTGACCTTGGGAAGTGGCCGCCATCTTGAATTGTTCAAAAAAAGCACGTTTAGTACAAGCTTCAAACGAAAACTCGTCCTAGGGATTTTCTTCAATCGTCTTGTAACTTCACGAGCATCAATGGCCGGGAACTGTGGACAAAATGTTGGAATTAGAAGTTGTAGAATGAATGGCGTGCGCGTGGCGAGCTCGCAACCGCCACGGTTTTAGCTAGCTTGCGCATGTTTTAGCGAAATATCACAAAACGCATATCCACGCGTGCGGTACGCCAGGCTGAATGTGGCAATGTAACTTTTGAAACTATAATGTAAAAATTGAGGCCAGGGGAAGCGAAAAACCGACGCAAAAAAAAGCGCCGACTCGGCGAAAAACGATTTTTTCGGAATTTTTTTTTTAGAATTGACGAACGAAACCTACATAACTTTATCGGGGATATCCAAACGAAGTTTTGAAATTATTACGTGATTGCCACACGACCAACGGTTTGGCGGCCATTTTGTTTCAAAATCGGACATTCCGCGATATTTACGTACGTGAAAACCGACCTTTCGTTGTCACAATTTAAACGAAATTTCACACACATGCAGCTAGCGCCAGTCTACGATGACCCAAGAAGTATCGTTTCGGTTTGACCTTGGGAAGAGGCCGCCATCTTGAATTTTCAAAAAAATCGTTTTTACTCCTAGCTAAATGAAAAATTCAGCCCAAGGGTTTTTTTTCCCGATCTTCTTCAAACTTTAATAGCATCATCGGGAGAAATTTGTGAAAATTTGGTACCAATAGTAACTCTGTATCTCAAACGGTGTGCGCGTAGCTAGCTCGCAAAAGTGGCGCAGTCTTTATACTCGGCCATTTTTTTGACGGATTCTTGTGAAAATTTAATATGTTGACCTCTGACCAGAACTGGACATGACATAATAGGAGCGAATACGAATACATTAGGAAAGTGGGCGTGGCTAGCGAATAACCTTTGTTGCTAAGGGGTTTCAAAGGTTTACTTTTTCCGATCTGTCTGAAACTGACGTCTATCTGTTCGGTGTCACGGGCGATCGAAACATAAAATGGTTGCTATGGCGATTAAACCAACAGAAAAGCCGCCATTTTGAAAAAAGTGCTTTTTTTCCCATTAATTTCTTATATAGAGCATAATGGGGTTCTTTGAGGGCAGTTTCTGGGTTAAGGCAATGTATTAGCAACATGCTAACTTTTTCCACTACATTGACTTATAATGGGGTTTTTTGGGCTAATTCTAGTTAAGCTAACGTTTTAGCAATATGCTAACTTTTTTAGCTAATTTGGCTTATAAATGGGGTTTTTGGGCTAATTCTGAGTTAAGCTAACGTTTTAGCAATATGCTAACTTTTTTCACTAATTTGGCTAATAATGGGGTTTTTTGGGCTAATCTGAGTTAAGCTAACGTTTTAGCAATATGCTAACTTTTTTGGCTAATTTGGCTTATAATG
>BNCR01000537.1:0-24744 GCA_014656515.1 Oryzias celebensis
CACGTACGTGCACACGCGCGCGCGCGTACGTCCGATCGTCAAAAACAAAATCTGCATTTAGTAACTGTCATCTAGTCCAGGTTTTAAGATGAATATTCCTTAAACCAGCATTTTGCTTTTAAGATTTGCTTAGTGGGGATTTGATCAAAACCGTACGTTAGAATAAAGCGTTTTAATGACGTCACGGTTCTGGCCACAAGTTCATACCAGTTGGGTGGCAAGTTGATATAAAAAAGAAATCCCATTTGTCATTTAACTGTGATGTTGTCCCATTTCAGATTTGAATCTTTTACATCAAGCTGAGCTTCAGCAGGAAGTTGGGCTCATAGCAAAGACCAGGTGATAAGCATTAGCTTTCTAATTAACTTTTCATGTACCAACTTTTTAGTTAACAACTGCATTGTTTACAAAAACTGAACAGGAGCAGGTAGGAAAGTGTGTGGGAGGATAAAGAGTGGGCGTAATTTATAATAATTTATAGTAATCGTAATGATGGACTTAATCATACACCATTAAGTAACAAAGTAAAAGTAACAATAATAATAAACAAGCATATTAATACCAGTGGCAATGAAATGTGAACTATCCGTTTCTGTGATACCCGTATGGAGGATTGCTCATTAGAGGAGGGACTATAAATAATGGCGTTAAAAGTGCGGGTCTTTGATGAAGAAGCTGAAAGCTGAAGTTCATGTTTTGCAGGCTTCATTTTGCTGACAGTTTTATTTACAGGCTTTCTTCCAAATACCACACTTCAATTTGATGCCATCCGTTATCTTGCGTCCAGCAGATGTCCTACTAGAGCAAATGAGGCTTTAAGAAGCTTTGCTCTGGACTGAACGAGTTGGAGGAAGCTTATGTGCCCATCACTCGTAATGTGGAATTTGGCTATTGTGACAATAGACTACAAGTTGGAAGCTGGAATTTTACCAGAGGAAGGTTTATCTGTTGTCTATTTAATGCAGGGCGTGGCAATCCTAATCCCTGACTACCAGTGTACTACTGCCTGGTTTCAATGTTTCCCCTTCGTCAACTGACTGTTGAACCAAATTTGTGCAGAACACAGACAAAACAATTCTTTGAATAAGTTGTTGTTGCTGCAAGCAAACATCTAACACAGGACAGTGGCACTCAAAGACCAGGGTTGCATGGCCCTAATTCAATGTTTGTTTATTGCTGGAATCTTTTATGTTAAAGGAACGGGATCCGCTGATCAGAACTGCCAAGAGAATGGCTGTTGTGAAACTCATGGCTGACCTGCGCAGCAGCAATCCTAAAGTGCCAATGGCGTCATCTTTGGACACTGGGATTACTGGACACGGTATGTTTAATTTCCTAAACTTTAAGAAATGTTAAGATCAGTGGTGGTGAGAGAAGGTTTGAGGAAAGTGGTCAGACTTGGTGGAGGAACGAGGAAGTAAGGGGGAGGACAGAGCAGCAGATGTGGGATAACCACACATGAAAGTAGACAGGACAGGAGTCGTAGATGATGCTGCTGAAGTTCAAGAGGCAGGTGTAAACACATATCACTTAACTCCAAATTTGGCTTTATAGGAAGGGAAAAGACTGATGAGTGTACCAGTGACACGGCTGGACCCACAGATAACAAACAGCAGAAATGCTCTGGGGGGAGCTTTATGAAATGTTTAGTTCTCCTGTAGTTTGGAGCTGCCTTTGACTCGTAAAAGATGCCACATCCTCAAGTTTGCTGCTCCCTCTCTGACTCTGCTGCATCATCTTCATCATCACCTATCACAGGTCCATACTTACGCTCATCGGCATGTGGAGAGCCCCCTGCTGTCTGCAATGGAATCCTGTCTGCTTCACTTCTTTCTCTAACGATAGGCATGAGCAATCCTGGTCCTCAAGGGCCGGTGCCCCTGCTGGTTTTTGATGTTTCCCTGCTTTAACCCAACCATGACAGGCATGACTGTCGAAACCCTGCAGGTCTGTGGCCCTCCAGGACCAGGGCTGCCGGCCCCTGTCCTAGAACAATGTCAGTAAATGCATCTCAAATGATCCTAGTGGCTACTACATCGCCAGTGTCATTGTACTGACACCTTCAATGAAATGTATTGTTATTTATTTGAAAAAACCTTTGTTCACTATCATGTCTACTGACAGCTGGAATCACTCGCTTTCCGTTGCAATTTGATATCTGTAAAGATGTATTTACAAATGAAACTCACATTTGTGCAGATGCTGAAGAGCAGGAGGATGTCTTCGAGGTGGGAGGAGAGGAAGACCACCAGGAGCTGCATCTTCAGTGGAATGAGGACTCCCCAGAAGAGTCCATATCTCTGCCACCATCTGGTCAGCCTCTCCTGGACAGTCAGCCACCATCCAGTCCAGATGTGCCACCATCCAGTCCAGATGTGCCACCATCCAGTCCAGATGTGCCAGCAGAGTCCCCAGCTGGGACAAGTAGGACAGACACACCTAAGCTCCCTTTCCCCTCTCAGGCCAGCCCAGTCCATGAATCTCCATGTCAACACAGTGGATCTTGTTCACCTCTCCTGCAGGGCGCTTGAGTGTTGAAACGCAGGCCAGTTGCACACACAGCTGTGACCAGCTTGTTGCAAGGCTGCAGCGGCTGGAGGAGAAAGTGGAAAAGCTGTCTAAAGTAGTGACCCAGACCCATCCATCCACTTCCAGGAGCGTCCCAAAAAGTCCACCTCCACCACAAAAATGGGAACATGCTGCAATAGGTGAACGGGGGCACCAACTCTATGGTAAATTGAACTTTCTTTTAATTCATTCATTCTTCTCTGGGGTTAAGAAAATGTTTTTAAATTTGGTTTAAACTTCCAGTGAAAATCTGAAGGAGAGGAGCAAGAAGGTCCTGTGTTCACGCTGGTATTTTGCCATCGTGCCAGTAATGTGTACTTGCGTTGTTGTAGCTGCTTCTTCTTCAGCTTTTTACCGCCCGTTCATCAGCTAACTTTCTGACATGTGAGCACATCATTCCTGCAGCAGCAACCTGTCACTGGTTCCCTGTCCAGGCGTTTAGGGTTTGTCTTTAAGAGGCTGATGCAAGGCAGCACTTGACCTGTGTGAGCTTTCCAACCTCCAGGATCCTGTCAGCGCTCTGAGGTCGACCAATCAGCTGCTTCCAGCTGTTCCCACATCCAAACTGGAAGCAGAAGGGATGGAGAGGTTCCCGTTGTTGTTCCCAAAGTGTGGAACAGTTTCTTTTTTAGATCACTGGGTACTTTCAATTATTGTTAAAAACACTCCTCTTTGCACTGGGGTTTTCTCTGTCTTCAGCATTAAAATGTGTCTTTTACTCAAATTTATTGAATTCTGTGCAGCATGGTTGCTTAGTGGTGAGCACTGTTGCCTCCCAGCAAGACGGTTCCTGGTTCAGTTCCCGGCCTTGCAGGAGTCTTTCTGTGTGGAGTTTTCATGTTGTATATTCTATAATAAAGCGTCAACACGTTTATTGACGCTTTTGTTTTGCTGTTTCGTTGTAGAATGATTGTTTTTACAACTTCAGTAGTGGTTTTTGTGCCGTTTCTAATGTAGTCTTATTTTATTACATTTATGTTCTTGTTTCACTGTGTTTTCTGGGGATTTCTAAATTGGTTTTAGCCTATATCACCATTTGGGAAACTGAGGTTGAAATAATGCTTTAGAAATTAACGTGACTTGTTTTCTACTGCAGAAAGAATCATAAAGGATTTTTATAAGTTCCGTCTGGGGTCACGGAGAGGAAGAAAGGACGTAGAAAATGTGCAGCAGGCCTGCAACCACTCCCGTCGTTTTTCACAGTACATGGCCTGTGGACTGCCTTCAAGTGCAATCCAGAGCGACTTGAAGTTTTTCAATCAGCTCGACAAGCTACGAGGGTATGTATTTATTGAAGTCATTTTTGTTATATGACATGAACCAATTTTCACAATAACTAGGTAGAAATACTTACAAATCCATCCATCGCTCCACTTTATTCCATCTCTCTGAGATGAAGTCGAGGGCAGTAGTCCAAGCACAGCAGTACAGCTCTACCCCCCGCAGCATCCAGGAGGCATCTTCATCCAATGTCCAAGTCACCTCACCTAGCTCTTCTCAACGCAGCAGAACACCTGTGAAGGAGAGGAAATAGCTGTAATAAATTCATTTGCGACTTCTCCTTTCTCATAGCTGGCCGACGTACCTTTCAGAACAGGGCTATGCACCCACCACCATCAAAAACATGCTGAACAATGTGATGCAGTTTCTGAAGCATGTGGAAACAGCCTTCAGCCACGCCAGCAAGCTTAGAAATATAGATCTGAGGACTATTGCTTACGAGCTGAAGAGGGTGATGGCGGACGTCCAGAGGAAAGTGGTGGTCCACCGCCAGAAAGTTCTGAAGAACAAGTCCAGTAAGTGTTGTCAGTTTCTCCTAGCCCAGTGTGTTTTTTATTGTTATTCTTATACACTTGGTCAGATATCTTCATTGTGTCTTCTATATGACATTTTTTTTAATTTTGCAGACATTTAAAGAGTTGATTTAGCTTTGACATATCCAGCCAGAGCTGCTCGCTGATACTATCTCGGTCACATCAACATCTTTTTTCCCCCTCTGTCAGAGAAAAACCACCAAAACGCTGTTTTTCTCTGCTTTTAAACTGAATTATCTGTACAAATGTGCTTGGACATACTCCAGGACATCCCCACGACCTTTGATAGGATAACGTGGGTATAGAAGATGGGTGGATAGAAACCGAGTATGTTTGTTTGACTCTTGTCTCACCATTTTCACAGAAAATCAGCTGTCTGCAAGTGATCAGAGGAGATTCATGGTGGTGGCCAGAAAAAGAGTTCCTGAGCTCTTTGGTTGGTGGACAGTTTGTTTAATACCACTGTTTGGTTTTTTGTCTTTCACAAGGAGGACCCCTGAGTGATGAGGAGGCTGATTCCAGCAGTTCAGAGACTTCACCTCCACCTAAGCGATCCAGAAGACGGCTAACTTGGACAGCTTCAGAGGAGTGTGACCAGCCCGTGGTGTCAACTGCCACCACGCCCTCCAAGTGTGGCAACATTTAGCAGCCTTGACAGCTGTGAGACCAGCATTCATATTTTTTTTGTTTACATTTTTGAGTTTGTCAATTCTGTTTTTAGTTAGTTTATGTTATGTTAATTTTATAAGTTTTTGTTTCTAACAAAAACGCTGCAGAGAGGTGTGAGCCACCCAAGGTGTGCACACCCTTCAAGTGTGTGGTGAGAATTGAAATATTGAAAGAGACCATAGCAAAGTACTTTCCTAACAAAATTAGTCTGCCTGTTACCTCTGGACCAACGGAGGACGTCAACACTCAGGAGATACTGACCAGCGACAACGTAGATGAAACGCCTGCTCCATCTGGAAAAACGGAGGACGTCAACACACAGGAGATACTGACCAGCGACGACGTAGATGAAACGCCTGCTCCATCTGGACCAACGGAGGACGTCAACACACAGGAGATACTGACCAGCGACGACGTAGATGAAACGCCAGCTCCATCTGGACCAACGGAGGACGTCAACACACAGGAGATACTTACCAGCGACGACGTAGATGAAACGCCTGCTCCATCTGGACCAACGGAGGACGTCAACACACAGGAGATACTGACCAGCGACGACGTAGATGAAACGCCTGCTCCATCTGGACCAACGGAGGACGTCAACACACAGGAGATACTGACCAGCGACGACGCAGATGAAACGCCTGCTCCATCTGGACCAACGGAGGACGTCAACACACAGGAGATACTGACCAGCGACGACGTAGATGAAACGCCTGCTCCATCTGGACCAACGGAGGACGTCAACACACAGGAGATACTGACCAGCGACGACGTAGATGAAACGCCTGCTCCATCTGGACCAACGGAGGACGTCAACACACAGGAGATACTTACCAGCGACGACGTAGATGAAACGCCTGCTCCATCTGGACCAACGGAGGACGTCAACACACAGGAGATACTGACCAGCGACGACGCAGATGAAACGCCTGCTCCATCTGGACCAACGGAGGACGTCAACACACAGGAGATACTGACCAGCGACGACGTAGATGAAACGCCTGCTCCATCTGGACCAACGGAGGACGTCAACACACAGGAGATACTGACCAGCAACAACGCAGATGAAACGCCTGCTCCATCTGGACCAACGGAGGACGTCAACACTCAGGAGATGGTGACCAGCGACGACGCAGATGAAACGCCTGCTCCATCTGGACCAACGGAAGACGTCAACACACAGGAGATACTGACCAGCGACAACGCAGATGAAACGCCTGCTCCATCTGGACCAACGGAGGACGTCAACACACAGGAGATACTGACCAGCGACAACGCAGATGAAACGCCTGCTCCATCTGGACCAACGGAGGACGTCAACACACAGGAGATGGTGACCAGCGACGACGCAGATGAAACGCCTGCTCCATCTGGACCAACGGAGGACGTCAACACACAGGAGATGGTGACCAGCGACGACGCAGATGAAACGCCTGCTCCATCTGGACCAACGGAGGACGTCAACACACAGGAGATACTGACCAGCGACGACGCAGATGAAACGCCTGCTCCATCTGGACCAACGGAGGATGTCAACACACAGGAGATACTGACCAGCAACAATGCAGATGAAACGCCTGCTCCATCTGGAAAAACGGAGGATGTCAACACACAGGAGATACTGACCAGCAACAATGCAGATGAAACGCCTGCTCCATCTGGAAAAACGGAGGACGTTTGCATTTAGCAGCCTTGACAGCTGTGAGACCAACATTCATATTTTTTTTGTTTACATTTTTGAGTTTGTCAATTCTGTTTTTAGTTAGTTTATGTTATGTAATTTGGACTTCCTGCTCTGCAGCGTTTTTGTTTCTAACAAACTCCTTATTTTCTGCCTCCTGCCTGCATTTGGGTCCACTACAAACCATTACAGCATTAAGTGTATTTGTTTAATCAACAGGAGAGGTCTATTTTTGTTATTGGTGTTTAAGTTTATAGCTGAACTTTTGTTTAAACATATTTTTCTTTTTTTTTCAAGCAGAAAAAAAGTTTTTCCTGAATAAATGTTCCCATGGGAAAAAACTTTGTCGTCTCCTTTTCAAGAAAATTCAACAATCTCTATCTTTTATTACTTTTGCATCAACATTTCCTGTGTTGATTTGGACAACGATGTGAAAGTGTCCAGCACCAGTCCTCAGCACCAAACCTACTGGTGTTAGTGTGTTAGCAGTGTGTCGTCACCTTTTGACAGCTGTGAGACCAGCATTCATATTTTTTTTGTTTACATTTTTGAGTTTGTCAATTCTGTTTTTAGTTAGTTTATGTTATGTAATTTGGACTTCCTGCTCTGCAGCGTTTTTGTTTCTAACAAACTCCTTATTTTCTGCTTCCTGCCTGCATTTGGGTCCACTACAAACCATTACACCATTAAGTGTATTTGTTTTATCAACAGGAGAGGTCTATTTTTGTTATTGGTGTTTAAGTTTATAGCTGAACTTTTGTTTAAACATATTTTTCTTTTTTTTTTCAAGCAGAAAAAAAGTTTTTCCTGAATAAATGTTCCCATGGGGAAAAAACTTTGTCGTCTCCTTTTCAAGAAAATTCAACAATCTCTATCTTTTATTACTTTTGCATCAACATTTCCTGTGTTGATTTGGACAACGATGTGAAAGTGTCCAGCACCAGTCCTCAGCACCAAACCTACTGGTGTTAGTGTGTTAGCAGTGTGTCGTCACCTTTTGACAGCTGATTGATGTGTTAAACTCTTTTAAGGAGCTGATTCCTATCACCTCTTCAATCATTTTACTATATTATCTTGTTTAGATCCCATTCTGTTGATTTTCAATGACGATTTCTATTGAAATGATATGAACTGATATTTGATCACCTGCACTATTTTCATTGAAATGCTCCATGAATGAATTGCACTGTTCTATTGGTTACATTTGTAAGCAACTGTGATTGGTTACAATCACTCATGTGAGCGTCGTTTATACTGTTCTATTGGTTACATCAGTAACCAGGTGTGATTGGCTGAGATCAGTACCTGCAGACTTCTGTTCTCCAGAGCTGCACCTGTGGAGCTGGAGGGCTTTTGGAGCATAAGGTGACTTTCTACCTTTCTCAAAATCTTTGCTATGTTTTAGCTGTTCAGTATTAATCATATGTGCAGTTCATTCTAAAATGTGTCTGAAACGCGGATGTAGATTTCCTTCGTCTGCGCTCCGGCCGTTTTGTCCTCGTGTAATTCTGTTCGGAATAACAGCCTTAATTTACCCGAGAAAAGCCCATAATATGTATTTGTGGGGTCCGTGACTGAGCTTTAACCGTGCAAATGGCTTCAATTCGCTTTTGCGGCATGTAAAACTACGTAAAAGAAGTCTCCACGAGGGGCCGTGCGCGCGCGCGCGCGCGCACGTACGTGCACACGCGCGCGCGCGTACGTCCGATCGTCAAAAACAAAATCTGCATTTAGTAACTGTCATCTAGTCCAGGTTTTAAGATGAATATTCCTTAAACCAGCATTTTGCTTTTAAGATTTGCTTAGTGGGGATTTGATCAAAACCGTACGTTAGAATAAAGCGTTTTAATGACGTCACGGTTCTGGCCACAAGTTCATACCAGTTGGGTGGCAAGTTGATATAAAAAAGAAATCCCATTTGTCATTTAACTGTGATGTTGTCCCATTTCAGATTTGAATCTTTTACATCAAGCTGAGCTTCAGCAGGAAGTTGGGCTCATAGCAAAGACCAGGTGGAGGACTGTCATCAACAGAGTTGTGCAGACCTTGATGATATCAGGAAGACTGTTCATTGGAATAAGGTGTGTTGAAACAGGGAAATTTCTGAAACCTGCAGGGATGCAACCCTTCAGCATTGAAGTCTGACATCCATGATCTATAAATGTTCCCTATATTTATTGTAATAATGTTTTTCAAC
This sequence comes from Oryzias celebensis, assembly GCA_014656515.1. Taxonomy (NCBI): domain Eukaryota; kingdom Metazoa; phylum Chordata; class Actinopteri; order Beloniformes; family Adrianichthyidae; genus Oryzias; species Oryzias celebensis. The sequence continues at coordinate 8,933 of BNCR01000537.1, forward strand.
TTCAATCATTGTAAACCAACAATTGGGTTGTAAGTGTGCAATTTAATATACTATCTGTTATTTTACTCTGAGCACAGGACTTTCTAATTTACTCTAAATCCCACATTATAATCCCGCTCTGATAACAATTACATAGTTGCATTCAGGAGAAACCTATACTACTCTTAGTGTCAGATAGATATTGTAAAACATGACGCAGATGCAAAGGGGTGATGCAGTATATATATTCTTACTTGTGACATGCATGCACTTTGATTACAACTCAGCCTTTTTTGTCTAAAGGGAGATAGAATCCAGCCACTAGCCACAGTGTGGGTTTTGACCACTGGGTTCTAAACAGATCTTGTTTATTAGCATCTCAGCATCAAGACTCCAACAAACGGACGTTGCCTGGCATGAGAGCAGGAGCTGCAGCAATCCAAAGCATGCAAGGATTTCTGTAGTATTTTTGCCTTTACACAATGAATAAATGCACAAAAATGACTTTTGTAGAACTTTGCGAAACTGATGATCTGGCCACAAGTTTGGTGCTGGACCCTCTGCTGGGTTTCAGCACACATAAAATGAACATCACTCCTTTACCAGAGATCCAGTGTTGGAGTATTCTCAAGCAGATCCTGCATAAATTTCAGGATACACATGACTTCAGTGGGACATTTGAGGCACTGACAACAGGCACTCTTGGTGGTGACTATTTTAATGCTGTTGGAAGTAAACGCCAGGAACAGCTGAGGCAACATGTTTATCGCTATCTCAGGGCTTTCTTGGTGGACAGTGGCGTAAGAATTGAGGCCTGTGACAGATACTCCTCTGAGACTAATGGAGCCAAAGTGACTTCAACAAAGCACTGGCTTCCAGGACAGCGTATTGAAGTCCTGCTAAGCTGCCTGACAAGGATCTGTGCCATCGACAAGGATAAACTGAAAGATGGAGTAAATGACTTCAGTGTGATGTATTCCTTGAGGAAGAAAAGTGACCAGCTGTTGCTTGGCCCTATAGGTTTTATTAATCATGATTGCAATCCAAATTGCAAGTATGTTGTTTATGGCAGTAAGTGCTATGTTGAAGTGATTCAACCCATCTCACCTGGTGAGGAGCTCTCATGTTTTTATGGTGACAACTTTTTTGAGGATGGAAATAAAAATTGTGAATGCTGCACATGTGAAAAGAAGGAACAAGGTCACTTCACACAAAGTTTGAAGCAACTTCATTCTGAAGAAACCAAAGACCCAACAGACCCAAGGTCTCAACTGAGGGAGAGCCATGATGATCTCAGAGATGGCACTAGTGTCATGACAACCACTGGGCTCAAACTGACGGAAGACAATCAACCCTGTCATCAATCAACCAACACTGACCCTAAAAATAGGACAGAAAATGGGTCTGAAAAAGACCAGGAGAGTCCCAAGAAAGCTTCTGCAAGCAGTTCTGAGAAGAATCATCAGGAAGGGACGGAAGAAGAGTCTGGAGATATGCACAAGGAAGGTAATAGAGAGATAAACACAAAACCTGTTTATAATGTTGCATACCAGAAAGACAATTTATTGGTGTGTAAAAATATGCATCCTAATTCTAAGACCAAGACTGACCGAGAGAGATCCATAAACAAAGAGAGAGGAGGACAGAGAGAGCTAGAGAAACAGAGAGAGAGAGAAAATTAGATATATGGTGTTTTGTTGAATCCACTAAGTTTCATAAAAAGCAAGACAATGTGTCCGCTACAAGGCACAGCCGTGAAAGACTAAAGAAATATATTTGGAAAACAATTGATGCAAAATAATTCTTTTAACCCAAGTACTGAACTGTCACACAAAAGAACAAACAAAGATTAAAATATACAAGTTTCTCTTTTAGTGTGAAGTTGATTTAAAAAAAAAAAAACATTTGTCATCTAATTCTGATGTTACATTTCAGATTTGAGTCTATTACGTCAAGCTGAATTTCAGGAGGAAGATGTAGTTCAGCGCTTGAGTGATGAAACAAAGGCCAGTTGCACACACAGCTGTGACCAGCTTGTTGTAAGGCAGCAGCGGCTGGAGGAGAAAGTGGAAAAGCTGTCTAAAGTAGTGCAGCAGCTGTCTAAAGTAGTGACCCAGACCCATCCATCCACTCCCAGGAGCGTCCCAAAAAGTCCACCTCCACCACAAAAATGGGAACATGCTGCAAAAGGTGAACGGGGGCACCAACTCTATGGTAAATTGAACTTTCTTTTAATTCATTCATTCTTCTCTGGGGTTAAGAAAATGTTTTTGAATTTGGTTTAAACTTCCAGTGAAAATCTGGAGGAGAGGAGCAAGAAGGTCCTGTGTTCACGCTGGTATTTTGCCATCGTGCCAGTAATGTGTACTTGCGTTGTTGTAGCTGCTTCTCCTTCAGCTTTTTACCGCCCGTTCATCAGCTCACTTTCTGAGCATTTATGTTCTTGTTTCACTGTGTTTTCTGGGGATTTCTAAATTGGTTTTAGCCTATATCACCATTTGGGAAACTGAGGTTGAAATAATGCTTTAGAAATTAACGTGACTTGTTTTCTACTGCAGAAAGAATCATAAAGGATTTTTATAAGTTCCGTCTGGGGTCACGGAGAGGAAGAAAGGACGTAGAAAATGTGCAGCAGGCCTGCAACCACTCCCGTCGTTTTTCACAGTACATGGCCTGTGGACTGCCTTCAAGTGCAATCCAGAGCGACTTGAAGTTTTTCAATCAGCTCGACAAGCTACGAGGGTATGTATTTATTGAAGTCATTTTTGTTATATGACATGAACCAATTTTCACAATAACTAGGTAGAAATACTTACAAATCCATCCATCGCTCCACTTTATTCCATCTCTCTGAGATGAAGTCGAGGGCAGTAGTCCAAGCACAGCAGTACAGCTCTACCCCCCGCAGCATCCAGGAGGCATCTTCATCCAATGTCCAAGTCACCTCACCTAGCTCTTCTCAACGCAGCAGAACACCTGTGAAGGAGAGGAAATAGCTGTAATAAATTCATTTGCGACTTCTCCTTTCTCATAGCTGGCCGACGTACTTGGCAGCCAAGGGCTATGCACCCACCACCATCAAAAACATGCTGAACAATGTGATGCAGTTTCTGAAGCATGCTGAAACAGCCTTCAGCCACGCCAGCGAGCTTAGAAATAAAGATCTGAGGACTATTGCTTACGAGCTGAAGAGGGTGATGGCGGACGTCCAGAGGAAAGTGGTGGTCCACCGCCAGAACGTTCTGAAGAACAAGTCCAGTAAGTGTTGTCAGTTTCTCCTAGCCCAGTGTGTTTTTTATTGTTATTCTTATACACTTGGTCAGATATCTTCATTGTGTCTTCTATATGACATTTTTTTTAATTTTGCAGACATTTAAAGAGTTGATTTAGCTTTGACATATCCAGCCAGAGCTGCTCGCTGATACTATCTCGGTCACATCAACATCTTTTTTCCCCCTCTGTCAGAGAAAAACCACCAAAACGCTGTTTTTCTCTGCTTTTAAACTGAATTATCTGTACAAATGTGCTTGGACATACTCCAGGACATCCCCACGACCTTTGATAGGATAACGTGGGTATAGAAGATGGGTGGATAGAAACCGAGTATGTTTGTTTGACTCTTGTCTCACCATTTTCACAGAAAATCAGCTGTCTGCAAGTGATCAGAGGAGATTCATGGTGGTGGCCAGAAAAAGAGTTCCTGAGCTCTTTGGTTGGTGGACAGTTTGTTTAATACCACTGTTTGGTTTTTTGTCTTTCACAAGGAGGACCCCTGAGTGATGAGGAGGCTGATTCCAGCAGTTCAGCGACTTCACCTCCACCTAAGCGATCCAGAAGACGGCTAACTTGGACAGCTTCAGAGGAGTGTGACCAGCCCGTGGTGTCAACTGCCACCACGCCCTCCAAGTGTGGCAACATTTAGCAGCCTTGACAGCTGTGAGACCAGCATTCATATTTTTTTTGTTTACATTTTTGAGTTTGTCAATTCTGTTTTTAGTTAGTTTATGTTATGTAATTTGGACTTCCTGCTCTGCAGCGTTTTTGTTTCTAACAAACTCCTTATTTTCTGCCTCCTGCCTGCATTTGGGTCCACTACAAACCATTACAGCATTAAGTGTATTTGTTTTATCAACAGGAGAGGTCTATTTTTGTTATTGGTGTTTAAGTTTATAGCTGAACTTTTGTTTAAACATATTTTTCTTTTTTTTTTCAAGCAGAGGAAAATTTTTTTCCTAAATAAACTGGCGCACTGAAACGATCAGATTGCAGAAGTTCACTGCATGCACGAACTGTTACATCAATCACAGATTTCACAGTTGCCTGAGAAACACCATTACTATCAAGACTGGAATCTGAAAGAGTTTCCTGCAAAATCAGAGTTTCTTTTGGGTCATCTGCCGCCTCGGAACACAGAGTCCCGTTTGATCCAGGTGGATTTTTTAAGTAACTGTCGATAGTTTGCTGTGGTCTCTTGTACGTTTTTAGGTCCTTCGATAAGGCAAGTGAGTATTTTGTCTCTGAGGTAGATGCAGCTGACAGAACCAAGGGAATCTTTTCCAACTCTGCAGCTTCACTGGGATGGTCAGCTGAAACGCCAGCTGCTTCATTGCCTTCATCTTCAGAGCCACTTAAAGCTTCAGTCCAGTTTGCAATCTCAAGTTGGGGGCACTGCGTCTTGTTTTTTAAAAAAGATCCTGGTGGCAAGTTTTAAAATCACAGTGCTGGCATTGAAAATGCTTTTTTTCTGAGCTTGACTTTTTGTCTTTCTCTGGATATTTTAAGCCAGCATCTTGGAGAGCATAGTGCACATTGTTTAGATGCTCAAAAAGATAAACTTTGGATTTGAAGACTAAAGTACGTTTACCACACTTGAAATATTTGACTGTCGGTTGTGTTGCAAACTTCTTTGACTTCTTTGATGGGCTCAGAAGTTAAAACTTTAGATGAATCACTTTGCATTTTTGTTATTTGATGCCCATTTGAAAATAGTAATTTTATTGAGTAAAAGCTTCGAGTTTCAAGGGAAGACAAACACAGGAACAGACTTAAGAACCGATAGTTTGCATGTTTTCTGGTCAAGACACTACCATCGCACAGAGTTCCGCCATTTTTCTATCACCATAGTTATGTGTCACTTCTTCACCAGGAACAACGTCTCTCAGTGCAAACAGACAAAGACATGGTTGTCCTCCAACATCATCATTTTCATCTTGCACATGGGGATTAGATGATCATCATTTACAAGTCTCCTCAAAGACTTATCTTTCAGACTTGCATCAACACTGTTAAAAAAAAAAGAAAAGTAAATGACAGTTCAAATAAATTGTGGAGAACGTCTGAAGCCACATATAACCTTCAGACAGCATGGGGTCCAGGTGGGTCCCACTGCTTTAGGATCTCCTGTCACATGTCTGGGAGTCCCCCTGAGTCTCTTGAGGCCTAAATCAGGACATTTCAGGCACTTTTAAAATCTGGGTGCCATAGGAATAAATGGCACCCAGAATGTGGATTTGCTAGTATGGGATCCTTGTAAGTCCAACTGCTCTAGGATCTTTTCTCACATGTCTGGGAGTAATGCTGACTCAGTGTAACCCCAATTAAAGACATTTCAGGCACATTCAAAATATGGTGCCATAGGAATGAATGAATAAACAAGCGCTGGCCCTGGCAACCGTAAAACGTGCTGTCTGTGATGAGGATGATGATGGAGGCAGCTCTCCAGTGGACGTTGTTGAATACTCTGCAGAGAGGGCAGATTAGGAGGGGAAAACACAGCATTACCTTAACAATGCATTGCACATAACCTTGGTAATGTTATACTTTTACTCATTAAATGTTACTAGTATACATACTTATCTACAGTCATTTAAAAAGGGTATTTATAGAAGAACTAGGAATAACTCTTATCCACAAGCTGTGAGAGTACAAGCCACTAGCCAAAATGATTTGAACTCTTTTATAAATTATCAACTGAATGTAGCATGGGGAACAGGTACAAAAGGAGCATTTAAATGTTCTATGTATCTTCAAAAAGGGATAAACTTCAAAGATCTTTGAATTAACTAATCACAACAGCATCCACTTTTGAGAGTTCTTTCAACAATTTTTCCCGTTTCAACAAAGCCATTGTATGCCGTTTCTCTTGGAGATTTTTCTCTTCTGATTGTATCTTAATTATTGACTAAATCAGATGAATGCACTTCATTAAATGGCATGAAAAATAGAAACAAAATTATGTTAGCATGTTCAATGCAAAGCATTGTACCATAAATACATTGTAATGGTATTGAAGACAATAGCTGCTTAAATGGAAACTCAAAGTTTGATATTTAAAAAAATATATCTTTTTAAAAAAACAGTCACAGTATTTATCAAACTTCGGCAAATTCAGGGCAAGTTCTCAAGTTCCATGAAGAACTGATTGGGGACATCAGATTTTCCACTTACCTCAGTGCGGTCCTTTGTGAGGTCAGTGGTGGCATCAGCTGGTGTTATCTGCAAGAAATGAAAAAAAACAAAACAAAGTCAAACAAAATCATGACAACAACTAACATTGAGTCAAGTCTGTAAAATGTTTTTGTTGTCACAAAGTTCTCACACTCCAAAAAAGCTAACCGCTTTTATTTTTGCTGTCTTAGTCCAGCAACTCCAGACCATCATTGATCTTTTTCAACATTTCATAGCGCTCTCCCAAACTCCTGCTGATGACAGACTTCCTTGTCCTCTTCACCACTTGAGTTGGACTTTGTCCTTTTAGCAGAGGAGGTGTTGAGTGTCACCATCCTTTTGGCCCCGAGCAGTCTCCAACTTTTGGGAACTGGCTCCTGGCTCCCCTTCCAGCACAGAACTGCAGCAGCAGCACCCACAAAACCAACGGAGTGGGACTGATGACCCCCAAACTGTCTGAGGCCACTTTGGGACCTCCACAGCGTGACTCCAGAGCGGGGGATGGGCAACGTTGCAGTTTCTTGTAGGAAGCTAGCACATGCGACTGCCAGGTGTCTACGGAAAGGTCTCTGCCTGCGGTTCGATAATCTGTGGGAATGGAGTTCCCAGGTCCGTCCGTTTTTGCGCTAGGGGGCGCCAGAATCTGCGTGTGCTGCAACATTGAGCTGTAGCATCTTAAAAGCAGAGTGTGGCAGAGGGGTGTGGAGGACAGCGCTGGAATGGCCAGGGTCCTCATAACAACATATGTGAAAGCCAATGCCCTGACACCATTCCTTCTTTCAAAGCTTCATGCAAGTTTCACAATCTCATGGCCTTCAGGAGTCACCAATCCTTTGACCCTGTTGAATCCTTAAGCCAGGGTGGATAACTTTGTCATTTTCGGCCCTAGAAGGGCATGCGAGGGCTCGTTGGAAAGGTCTGGTCTCCCTGAATCTGAAAATGTTAAAACCATGCTTCTGCAGTGCTCCCTTCGAACGCTAGGGGCCGCCGTAATTCAGGAAAATTCAGCAGAAAAAACAGGCCAATGATCACCTTAATGTCGTCGCATGGGCAAACCAAATGCATCATTGCATGCGACTAAACGTGCTCTACGACATATGTCCCAGATGTGGGCCTGCGAGCAACTTTGGACAAAAATTACTTGGTAAATATCAACATGCAATCTGGTAAATGTAAATCTGGATATTCTGGTAAATGTAAATCTGGAAGCCGTGATCTTTGACCTCTCTCTACCAATTATGATCCAAATAAGGTATTCCTGGCTCCCCTTCCAGCACAGAACTGCAGCAGCAGCACCCACAAAACCAACGGAGTGGGACTGATGACCCCCAAACTGTCTGAGGCCACTTTGGGACCTCCACAGCGTGACTCCAGAGCGGGGGATGGGCAACGTTGCAGTTTCTTGTAGGAAGCTAGCACATGCGACTGCCAGGTGTCTACGGAAAGGTCTCTGCCTGCGGTTCGATAATCTGTGGGAATGGAGTTCCCAGGTCCGTCCGTTTTTGCGCTAGGGGGCGCCAGAATCTGCGTGTGCTGCAACATTGAGCTGTAGCATCTTAAAAGCAGAGTGTGGCAGAGGGGTGTGGAGGACAGCGCTGGAATGGCCAGGGTCCTCATAACAACATATGTGAAAGCCAATGCCCTGACACCATTCCTTCTTTCAAAGCTTCATGCAAGTTTCACAATCTCATGGCCTTCAGGAGTCACCAATCCTTTGACCCTGTTGAATCCTTAAGCCAGGGTGGATAACTTTGTCATTTTCGGCCCTAGAAGGGCATGCGAGGGCTCGTTGGAAAGGTCTGGTCTCCCTGAATCTGAAAATGTTAAAACCATGCTTCTGCAGTGCTCCCTTCGAACGCTAGGGGCCGCCGTAATTCAGGAAAATTCAGCAGAAAAAACAGGCCAATGATCACCTTAATGTCGTCGCATGGGCAAACCAAATGCATCATTGCATGCGACTAAACGTGCTCTACGACATATGTCCCAGATGTGGGCCTGCGAGCAACTTTGGACAAAAATTACTTGGTAAATATCAACATGCAATCTGGTAAATGTAAATCTGGATATTCTGGTAAATGTAAATCTGGAAGCCGTGATCTTTGACCTCTCCCTACCAATTATGGTCCAAATAAGGTATTCCTGGCTCCCCTTCCAGCACAGAACTGCAGCAGCAGCACCCACAAAACCAAAGGAGTGGGACTGATGACCCCCAAACTGTCTGAGGCCACTTTGGGACCTCCACAGCGTGACTCCAGAGCGGGGGATGGGCAACGTTGCAGTTTCTTGTAGGAAGCTAGCACATGCGACTGCCAGGTGTCTACGGAAAGGTCTCTGCCTGCGGTTCGATAATCTGTGGGAATGGAGTTCCCAGGTCCGTCCGTTTTTGCGCTAGGGGGCGCCAGAATCTGCGTGTGCTGCAACATTGAGCTGTAGCATCTTAAAAGCAGAGTGTGGCAGAGGGGTGTGGAGGACAGCGCTGGAATGGCCAGGGTCCTCATAACAACATATGTGAAAGCCAATGCCCTGACACCATTCCTTCTTTCAAAGCTTCATGCAAGTTTCACAATCTCATGGCCTTCAGGAGTCACCAATCCTTTGACCCTGTTGAATCCTTAAGCCAGGGTGGATAACTTTGTCATTTTCGGCCCTAGAAGGGCATGCGAGGGCTCGTTGGAAAGGTCTGGTCTCCCTGAATCTGAAAATGTTAAAACCATGCTTCTGCAGTGCTCCCTTCGAACGCTAGGGGCCGCCGTAATTCAGGAAAATTCAGCAGAAAAAACAGGCCAATGATCACCTTAATGTCGTCGCATGGGCAAACCAAATGCATCATTGCATGCGACTAAACGTGCTCTACGACATATGTCCCAGATGTGGGCCTGCGAGCAACTTTGGACAAAAATTACTTGGTAAATATCAACATGCAATCTGGTAAATGTAAATCTGGATATTCTGGTAAATGTAAATCTGGAAGCCGTGATCTTTGACCTCTCCTACCAATTATGGTCCAAATAAGGTATTCCTGGCTCCCCTTCCAGCACAGAACTGCAGCAGCAGCACCCACAAAACCAAAGGAGTGGGACTGATGACCCCCAAACTGTCTGAGGCCACTTTGGGACCTCCACAGCGTGACTCCAGAGCGGGGGATGGGCAACGTTGCAGTTTCTTGTAGGAAGCTAGCACATGCGACTGCCAGGTGTCTACGGAAAGGTCTGTGCCTGCGGTTCGATAATCTGTGGGAATGGAGTTCCCAGGTCCGTCCGTTTTTGCGCTAGGGGGCGCCAGAATCTGCGTGTGCTGCAACATTGAGCTGTAGCATCTTAAAAGCAGAGTGTGGCAGAGGGGTGTGGAGGACAGCGCTGGAATGGCCAGGGTCCTCATAACAACATATGTGAAAGCCAATGCCCTGACACCATTCCTTCTTTCAAAGCTTCATGCAAGTTTCACAATCTCATGGCCTTCAGGAGTCACCAATCCTTTGACCCTGTTGAATCCTTAAGCCAGGGTGGATAACTTTGTCATTTTCGGCCCTAGAAGGGCATGCGAGGGCTCGTTGGAAAGGTCTGGTCTCCCTGAATCTGAAAATGTTAAAACCATGCTTCTGCAGTGCTCCCTTCGAACGCTAGGGGCCGCCGTAATTCAGGAAAATTCAGCAGAAAAAACAGGCCAATGATCACCTTAATGTCGTCGCATGGGCAAACCAAATGCATCATTGCATGCGACTAAACGTGCTCTACGACATATGTCCCAGATGTGGGCCTGCGAGCAACTTTGGACAAAAATTACTTGGTAAATATCAACATGCAATCTGGTAAATGTAAATCTGGATATTCTGGTAAATGTAAATCTGGAAGCCGTGATCTTTGACCTCTCTCTACCAATTATGGTCCAAATAAGGTATTCCTGGCTCCCCTTCCAGCACAGAACTGCAGCAGCAGCACCACAAAACCAACGGAGTGGGACTGATGACCCCCAAACTGTCTGAGGCCACTTTGGGACCTCCACAGCGTGACTCCAGAGCGGGGGATGGGCAACGTTGCAGTTTCTTGTAGGAAGCTAGCACATGCGACTGCCAGGTGTCTACGGAAAGGTCTCTGCCTGCGGTTCGATAATCTGTGGGAATGGAGTTCCCAGGTCCGTCCGTTTTTGCGCTAGGGGGCGCCAGAATCTGCGTGTGCTGCAACATTGAGCTGTAGCATCTTAAAAGCAGAGTGTGGCAGAGGGGTGTGGAGGACAGCGCTGGAATGGCCAGGGTCCTCATAACAACATATGTGAAAGCCAATGCCCTGACACCATTCCTTCTTTCAAAGCTTCATGCAAGTTTCACAATCTCATGGCCTTCAGGAGTCACCAATCCTTTGACCCTGTTGAATCCTTAAGCCAGGGTGGATAACTTTGTCATTTTCGGCCCTAGAAGGGCATGCGAGGGCTCGTTGGAAAGGTCTGGTCTCCCTGAATCTGAAAATGTTAAAACCATGCTTCTGCAGTGCTCCCTTCGAACGCTAGGGGCCGCCGTAATTCAGGAAAATTCAGCAGAAAAAACAGGCCAATGATCACCTTAATGTCGTCGCATGGGCAAACCAAATGCATCATTGCATGCGACTAAACGTGCTCTACGACATATGTCCCAGATGTGGGCCTGCGAGCAACTTTGGACAAAAATTACTTGGTAAATATCAACATGCAATCTGGTAAATGTAAATCTGGATATTCTGGTAAATGTAAATCTGGAAGCCGTGATCTTTGACCTCTCTCTACCAATTATGGTCCAAATAAGGTATTCCTGGCTCCCCTTCCAGCACAGAACTGCAGCAGCAGCACCCACAAAACCAACGGAGTGGGACTGATGACCCCCAAACTGTCTGAGGCCACTTTGGGACCTCCACAGCGTGACTCCAGAGCGGGGGATGGGCAACGTTGCAGTTTCTTGTAGGAAGCTAGCACATGCGACTGCCAGGTGTCTACGGAAAGGTCTCTGCCTGCGGTTCGATAATCTGTGGGAATGGAGTTCCCAGGTCCGTCCGTTTTTGCGCTAGGGGGCGCCAGAATCTGCGTGTGCTGCAACATTGAGCTGTAGCATCTTAAAAGCAGAGTGTGGCAGAGGGGTGTGGAGGACAGCGCTGGAATGGCCAGGGTCCTCATAACAACATATGTGAAAGCCAATGCCCTGACACCATTCCTTCTTTCAAAGCTTCATGCAAGTTTCACAATCTCATGGCCTTCAGGAGTCACCAATCCTTTGACCCTGTTGAATCCTTAGCCAGGGTGGATAACTTTGTCATTTTCGGCCCTAGAAGGGCATGCGAGGGCTCGTTGGAAAGGTCTGGTCTCCCTGAATCTGAAAATGTTAAAACCATGCTTCTGCAGTGCTCCCTTCGAACGCTAGGGGCCGCCGTAATTCAGGAAAATTCAGCAGAAAAAACAGGCCAATGATCACCTTAATGTCGTCGCATGGGCAAACCAAATGCATCATTGCATGCGACTAAACGTGCTCTACGACATATGTCCCAGATGTGGGCCTGCGAGCAACTTTGGACAAAAATTACTTGGTAAATATCAACATGCAATCTGGTAAATGTAAATCTGGATATTCTGGTAAATGTAAATCTGGAAGCCGTGATCTTTGACCTCTCTCTACCAATTATGGTCCAAATAAGGTATTCCTGGCTCCCCTTCCAGCACAGAAGGGGTGCCATTCATTCCTATGGCACCCAGATTTGAAATTGCCGGAAATGTCCTGATTTAGGCCTCAAGAGACCCAGGGGGACCCCCAGACATGTGACAGGAGATCCTAAAGCAGTGGGACCCACCTGGACCCCATAGTGCCCCATCGCATGTTCTGGGTGCCATTCAGTGCCGGAAATGTCCTGATTTAGGCTTCAAGAGACTCAGGGGGACCCCTAGACATGTGACGTATATCAGGCACAGTAAACCCATGGAAAAGGACTATGGAGTACTGCAGTATCACCTTTAGGTACAAACAACCAAAAGGTCTTAGGAGGGCAATAATAGAAAAAATACAGAGCCTTGGCTGAAATCCTGATGATTTCTAGCAGTTTTGTGTGTTTAAGATAAAATAAACATATTACGCAAAGTTTCTGATATATTTAGACTTTATACGATATAAATGCACAGTTAGTGTTATAAATGGATTTTTGGAAGAAATTCCAACTTTTGAAATGGTGGAGCTTTACTCCGCCAAGTGGTCATTTTTATTCCAGATTAGGGACCCAGAATTCCAGAATTTGGACCCACATTCCAATGCCAGGAATCCAGAATCTTGTTTAATAGATGGAAATCTGAGTTGGAATTATGGAGTGCCACCAGATTACATAGACGTTGAATGGAAAAACCCTAACCCTAACCCTAACCCTAACCCTAACCCTAACCCTAACCCTAACCCTAACCCTAACCCTAACCCTAACCCTAACCCTAACCCTAACCCTAACCCTAACCCTAACCCTAACCCTAACCCTAACCCTAAACCCTAACCCTAACCCTAACCCTAACCCTAACCCTAACCCTAACCCTAACCCTAACCCTAACCCTAACCCTAACCCTAACCCTAACCCTAATTAGGGACCGGCCTATCTCACGGATTTTGACGGGAGTAGGTGCAAACAACTCAGCTTTCAACGCTGAGTACTGTGGTATACCTCCTTCCACATTTTTGGGGAAAATTGGAAAATTTGGACATGGATTATTTTTTACCAGAAAATTTCTACAGCTTTGAAACTATGACAGTTCGAATCAGTGTTTTATTCTGCATCTAATGATATATGTTTTATAATTTTTAGATGTTATGCAATATATCATTTTCCACCAGGTGGCGCCTATCTTCCAATAGCACATAGATGGAAATCTGGAAGCAAAGCCTAAATCAAAATCTGGATGCAAAACGCTAAAAAGTCTGTGGCTTAGCCTCCAAATGGTGAAGTTTACCCCGGTGGACAAGAGAGTCGTGTTCCTTTGCCTTCTGGTTGTGGACAACTCTGACTGTGTGAAAGGCACCCAGATTGTGGATTTGCTACTATGGGGTCCTTGTAAGTGTAAGATAAGCTTATCTTCGACACATTATTGTTTAGCCTTCAGACAGGATGGGGTCCATGTGGGTCCCACTGCTTTAAGATCTCATGTCTGGGGGTCCCCCTGAGTCTCTTGAGGCCTAAATCAGGACATTTCCGGCACTTTCAAATCTGGGTCCCATAGAAATGAATGGCACCCAGAATATGCAATGGGGCACTATGAGGTCCAGTTGGGTCCCACTGCTTTAGGATCTCCTGTCACATGTCTGGGGGTCCCCCTGAGTCTCTTGAGGCCTAAATCAGGACATTTCCAGCACTTTCAAATTCTGGGTCCCATAGGAATGAATGGCACCCAGAATATGCAATGGGGCACTATGGGGTCCAGGTGGGTCCCACTGCTTTAGGATCTCCTGGCACATGTCTGGGGGTCCCCCTGAGTCTCTTGAGGCCTAAATCAGGACATTTCCAGCACTTTCAAATTCTGGGTCCCATAGGAATGAATGGCACCCAGAATATGCAATGGGGCACTATGGGGTCCAGGTGGGTCCCACTGCTTTAGGATCTCCTGGCACATGTCTGGGGGTCCCCCTGAGTCTCTTGAGGCCTAAATCAGAACATTTCCAGCACTTTCAAATTCTGGGTCAAATAGGAATGAATGGCACCCAGAATATGCAATGGGGCACTATGGGGTCCAGGTGGGTCCCACTGCTTTAGGATCTCCTGGCACATGTCTGGGGGTCCCCCTGAGTCTCTTGAGGCCTAAATCAGGAAATTTCCGGCACTTTCAAATCTGGGTGCCATAGGAATGAATGGCACCCAGAACATGCAATGGGGCACTATGGGGTCCAGGTGGGTCCCACTGCTTTAGGATCTCCTGTCACATGTCTGGGGGTCCCCCTGGGTCTCTTGAGGCCTAAATCAGGACATTTCCGGCAATTTAAAATCTGGGTGCCATAGGAATGAATGGCACTCCTTCTGTGCTGGAAGGGGAGCCAGGAATACCTTATTTGGACCATAATTGGTAGAGAGAGGTCAAAGATCACGGCTTCCAGATTTACATTTACCAGAATATCCAGATTTACATTTACCAGATTGCATGTTGATATTTACCAAGTAATTTTTGTCCAAAGTTGCTCGCAGGCCCACATCTGGGACATATGTCGTAGAGCACGTTTAGTCGCATGCAATGATGCATTTGGTTTGCCCATGCGACGACATTAAGGTGATCATTGGCCTGTTTTTTCTGCTGAATTTTCCTGAATTACGGCGGCCCCTAGCGTTCGAAGGGAGCACTGCAGAAGCATGGTTTTAACATTTTCAGATTCAGGGAGACCAGACCTTTCCAACGAGCCCTCGCATGCCCTTCTAGGGCCGAAAATGACAAAGTTATCCACCCTGGCTTAAGGATTCAACAGGGTCAAAGGATTGGTGACTCCTGAAGGCCATGAGATTGTGAAACTTGCATGAAGCTTTGAAAGAAGGAATGGTGTCAGGGCATTGGCTTTCACATATGTTGTTATGAGAACCCTGGCCATTCCAGCGCTGTCCTCCACACCCCTCTGCCACACTCTGCTTTTAAGATGCTACAGCTCAATGTTGCAGCACACGCAGATTCTGGCGCCCCCTAGCGCAAAAACGGACGGACCTGGGAACTCCATTCCCACAGATTATCGAACCGCAGGCAGAGACCTTTCCGTAGACACCTGGCAGTCGCATGTGCTAGCTTCCTACAAGAAACTGCAACGTTGTCCATCCCCCGCTCTGGAGTCACGCTGTGGAGGTCCCAAAGTGGCCTCAGACAGTTTGGGGGTCATCAGTCCCACTACGTTGGTTTTGTGGGTGCTGCTGCTGCAGTTCTGTGCTGGAAGGGGAGCCAGGAATACCTTATTTGGACCATAATTGGTAGAGAGAGGTCAAAGATCACGGCTTCCAGATTTACATTTACCAGAATATCCAGATTTACATTTACCAGATTGCATGTTGATATTTACCAAGTAATTTTTGTCCAAAGTTGCTTGCAGGCCTACATCTGGGACATATGTCGTAGAGCACGTTTAGTCGCATGCAATGATGCATTTGGTTTGCCCATGCGACGACATTAAGGTGATCATTGGCCTGTTTTTTCTGCTGAATTTTCCTGAATTACGGCGGCCCCTAGCGTTCGAAGGGAGCACTGCAGAAGCATGGTTTTAACATTTTCAGATTCAGGGAGACCAGACCTTTCCAACGAGCCCTTGCATGCCCTTCTAGGGCCGAAAATGACAAAGTTATCCACCCTGGCTTAAGGATTCAACAGGGTCAAAGGATTGGTGACTCCTGAAGGCCATGAGATTGTGAAACTTGCATGAAGCTTTGAAAGAAGGA
>BNCR01000538.1:0-24669 GCA_014656515.1 Oryzias celebensis
ATAGGGTCAATGGTGCACTGCGGGGGTGGGAGGGGCTCAGAGGTGGCGGTAAGGGCAAGAGTGGTGCGTAGAGGAGGGCGGCAAGGGGGCGGAGGCGTGAAGAGGCCAGGGCTAGGGCGGCGGAGGTGCGAGGAGGCCAGGGCTAGGGCGGCGGTGGCGTGTAGAGGCCAGGGCTAGGGCGACGGGTAGCGCCTGCGGGCCATCCAACGCCGCTTGCGGCTTTTTATGGCCCGCAGCAGCAGGGGTCCTGTCTGCAAGGACCATATTGTTTTTGCTTTAACCCAAAAAATAAAAGCCTTTAAAGGCCTCATCAAGGCCTAAGCTTTGACCCAGACCTGACCAGTGTGTAGTACAAAAAAAGCGCACGAACCCACACAGCCCCATAGACGCAAATGTTCTATATTGTATCTGCTTTGTATTATTATTATTATTTTCTTCTTTCTACGACACCTGTTTGCCTAAATTTGACCCCCTGAACATACCCGAAAACTCACCAAAATTTCCACAAACCTGGGGAAAATTGTAAAATAATTTTTTTTGAAGTGAACGAACCCCCCCCAAAACGATGACATCACGGCGTGCGATCCCGCCAAAAAATGAATGGGCCGAAATTTGTTTAAGGAGCAAAAAAAAAATTTTGAAAACGCACACGAAACCAAAACACACGCGTCGGGGGTATCCAGGAGAACTTTTGAAATCATTATGGGGGGCCGCACGACCCACGCCTTGGCGGCCATTTTGTGGCGAAGTGCGAGATTTGGCGATTTTCACGTTTTTCAACAATATGGGAAAACGACACTTTGGTTCGTCCGATTTTTACGAAACTTCACACACTTCCCGCCAGCGACTCTACAACACCACAGAAGTTTCATTGACCTTTGACCTTGGGAACTGGCCGCCATCTTGAATTTCAAAAAAAGCACGTTTAGTACAAGCTTCAAACGAAAACTCGTCCTAGGATTTTCACAACCTTGTAACTTCACGAGCATCAATCCCAGGACTGTGGACAAAATGTTGGAATTAGAAGTTGTAGAATTGAATGGCGTGCGCGTGGCGAGCTCGCAACCGCCACGGTTTTAGCTAGCTTGCGCATGTTTTAGCGAAATATCACGAAACGCATATCCACGCGTCGGTACGCCAAGCTGAACGTGGCAATGTAACATTTGAAACTCTAATGTTAAAATTGAGGCCAGGGGAGGCGAAAACCGACGCAAAAAAAGCGCCGACTCGGCAAAAAAGATTTTTTCGGATTTTTTTTTAGAATTAACAAACGAACCAACGTAACTTTGTTCGTGATAGCAAAAGGAAGTTTTGAAATTATTACGTGATTGCCACGCGACCAACGGTTTGGCGGCCATTTTGTTTCAAAATCGGAGATTTCGATATTTACGTAACTGAAATCGGACCTTTTGTCGTCACGATTTTAAAAATTTTACACACATGCAGCTAGCGCAAGTCTACGATGACCTGTGAAGTTTCGGTGAATTTTGACCATGGGAAAGGCCGCCATTTGATTTGAAAAAAAGTCCGTTTTACTCCGATAAAATCAAAAATTCAGCCCAAGGGTTTTTTTTTCCGATCGTCTTCAAACTTTAATAGCATCGTCCAGGGAAATTTGTGAAATTTTGGTACCAAAACTGTTTCTCTATCTTAAACGGTGTGCGCGTAGCAAGCTCGCAAAACTAGCGCAGTCTTTATACTCGGCCAATTCTTAACGGATTCTTGTGAAATTCAATATGTCGATCCCACACCAGAACTGCACATGATATAATAGGAGCGGATACGAAGATAATAAAATGTGGGCGTGGCTAGCTAATAACCTTCGTTGCTAAGGGGTTTTAAGGGTCAACGTTTTCCGATTTTTCTGAAACTGACGTCTATCTGTTCGGTATCATGAGGCGATCAAAACATAAAATGGTTGCTATGGCGATTAAACCAACAGAAAAGCCGCCATTTTGAAAAAAGTGCTTTTTTCATCCATTTGTCATATACAGCTCAGCAGCCACAGAATGAGAAAGGTGGGGGTCAGGTGTGCACTGTGGCTGCTTAACAAGTGTGATAGGGTCAATGGTGGGCCATGGGGCGGAGTGTGTGTGTGTGTTGGTGTGTGTGCGAGGGGGGGGGGGTCTCAGAGCTGGGAGGGGGGCAGCAGTGGTGCATAGAGGTGGGTGGGGAGGCTGGGCGTGTAGAGGGTGCAGTAGCGTGTAGAGGCGGGCGGGGAGGGCGGCGGTGGTGCGTAGAGGTGGCCAGCGAGGTCGGGTAGCGCCTGCGGGCCATCCAACGCCGCTTGCGGCTTTAATTATTCTTTTTCTAACGAACCTGTTTGCCTAAATTTGACCCCCTGAACATACCCGAAAAGTCACCAAAATTTCCACAAACCTGGGGAAAATTGTAAAATAATTTTTTGAAGTGAACAAACCCCCCCCAACGATGACATCACGGCGTGCGATCCGCCAAAAAATGAATGGGCCGAAATTTGTTTAAGGAGCAAAAAAAAAATTTTGAAATACGACACGAAACCAAAACACACGCGTCGGGGTATCCAGGAGACTTTTGAAATCATTAGGGGGCCGCACGACCCACGCCTTGGCGGCCATTTTGTGGCGAAGTGCGAGATATTTGGCGATTTTCACGTTTTCCACAATATGGGAAAACAGACACTTTGGTTTTTCCGATTTTTTACGAAACTTCACACACATCCGCCAAGCGGAGTCTACAATCACCACAGAAGTTTCATTGACCTTTTGACCTTGGGAAAAGGCCGCCATCTTGGATATTACAAAAAAAGCACGTTTAGTACAAGCTTCAAACGAAAACTCGTCCAGGGATTTCTTCAATCGTCTTGTAACTTCACGAGCATCAAATGGCCGGGACTGTGGACAAAATGTTGGAATTAGAAGTTGTAGAATAATGTATGCGTGCGCGTGGCGAGCTCGCAACCGCCACGTTTAGCTAGCTTGCGCATGTTTTAGCGAAATATCACGAAACGCATATCCACGCGTGCGGTCCGTCAAGCTGAACGTGGCAATGTAACATTTGAACTCTAATGTTAAAATTGAGGCCAGGGGAAGCGAAAACCGACGCAAAAAAAGCGCCGACTCGGCAAAAAAAAAATTTTTCGGAATTTTTTTTTTAGAATTAACGAACGAAACCTACATAACTTTATCGGGGGATATCCAAACGAAGTTTTTGAAATTATTACGTGATTGCCACACGATTAACGGTTTGGCGGCCATTTTGTTTCAAAATCGGAGATTCCGCGATATTACGTACGTGAAAACCGACCTTTCGTTGTCACAATTTAAACGAAATTTCACACACATGCAGCTAGCGCCAGTCTACGATGACCCAGAAGTATCGTTTCGGTTTGACCTTGGGAAGAGGCCGCCATCTTGAATTTTCAAAAAAAATGTTTTTACTCCTAGCTAAATGAAAAATTCAGCCCAAGGGTTTTTTTTTCCCGATCTTCTTCAAACTTTAATAGCATTATCGGGAGGAATTTGTGAAAATTTGGTACCAATAGTAACTCTGTATCTCAAACGGTGTGCGCGTAGCTAGCTCGCAAAAGTGGCGCAGTCTTTATACTCGGCATTTTTGACGGATTCTTGTGAAAATTTAATATGTTGACCTCTGACCAGAACTGGACATGACATAATAGGAGCGAATACGAATACATTAGGAAAGTGGGCGTGGCTACCGAGTAAACCTTTGTTGCTAAGGGGTTTCAAAGGTTTACTTTTTCCAATCTGTCTGAAACTGACGTCTATCTGTTCGGTGTCACGGGGCAATCGAAACATAAAATGGTTGCTATGGCGATAAAACCAACAGAAAAGCCGCCATTTTGAAAAAAAGTCCTTTTTTAGTCAATCTATTTTCTTACATAGAGCATAATGGGTCTTTTTGGGGGGCAGTTTCTGGGTATAAATCAATGTATATAGCAACATGCTAACTTTTTTCCACTATATTGACATTATAATGGGGTTTTTTGGGCTAATTCTGAGTTAAGCTAACGCTAACTTTTTTCTAATGGCTTAAGGGGTTTTTGGGCTAATTCTGAGTTAAGCTAACGTTTTAGCAATATGCTAACTTTTTTGCTAATTTTGGCTAATAATGAGGTTTTTTTGGGCTAATTCTGAGTTAAGCTAACGTTTTAGCAATATGCTAACTTTTTTCGCTAATTTGGCTAATAATGGGGTTTTTTGGGCTAATTCTGAGTTAAGCTAACGTTTTAGCAATATGCTAACTTTTTTCGCTAATTTGGCTATAATGGGGTTTTTTGGGCTAATTCTGAGTTAAGCTAACGTTTTAGCAATATGCTAACTTTTTTCGCTAATTTGGCTAATAAAAGGGGGTTTTTGGGCTAATTCTGAGTTAAGCTAACGTTTTAGCAGTATGCTAACATTTTTCGCTAATTTGGCTAATATGGGGTTTTTTGGGCTAATTCTGAGTTAAGCTAACGTTTTAGCAATATGCTAACTTTTTTCGCTAATTTGGCTTATAATGGGGTTTTTTGGGCTAAAAGTGTGATAGGGTCAATCGTGCACTTTGGGGCGGTGGGAGGGGGCTCATAGGTGGGCGGTAGGGGCAAGAGTGGTGCGTAGAGGAGGGCGGCAAGGGCGGCGGAGGCGTGAAGAGGCCAGGGCTAGGGCGGCGGAGGTGCGAGGAGGCCAGGGCTAGGGCGGCGGTGGCGTGTAGAGGCCAGGGCTAGGGCGACGGGTAGCGCCTGCGGCCATCCAACGCCGCTTGCGGCTTTAATTATGGCCCGCAGCAGCAGGGTCCTGTCTGCAAGGACCATATTGTTTTTGCTTTAACCCAAAAAACGCAAAAGCCCTTTAAAAGGCCTCAATCCAAGGGCCTAAGCTTTAACAGACCTGACCAGTGTGTAGTACAAGACAAGATACACAAAAGGACGCACTTAATCCTAGACGCAAAAACTTCTATATTGTTTTGCTTTGTTTATTATTATTATTCTTCTTTCTTTCTGCAAGTTTGAGCCAATTTTCACCCCCGCCACATACCCGAAAACTCACCAAAATTTCCACATACCTGGGGAAAATGTGAAATGAATTTTCGACATAGTGCACGAAACCCCCCCCACGACGATGACATCACGGCGTGCGATCCCGTAAAAAAAATGAATGGGCCGAAAATCGCTTATGGGGCCAAAAAAAAAAATTTTGAAATACGCACACGAAACCAAAACACACGTGTCGGGGGTATCCAGGAGAGCTTTTGAAATCATTATGGGGGGGCCGCACGACCCACGCCTTGGCGGCCATTTTGTGGCGAAGTGCGAGATTTGGCGATTTTCACGTTTTTCCGCAGAATGGGAAACGACACTTTGGTTCTTCCGATTTTTACGAAACTTCACACACATCCCGCCAGCCGGAGTCTACAATCACCACAGAAGTTTCATCGACCTTTGACCTCGGGAACTGGCCGCCATCTTGAATTTTTCAAAAAAAAGCACGTTTAGTACAAGCTACAAACGAAAACTCGTCCTAGGGATTTTCATCAATCGTCTTGTAACTTCACGAGCATCAATGGCCGGGAACTGTGGACAAAATGTTGGAATTAGAAGTTGTAGAATTTGAATGGCGTGCGCGTGGCGAGCTCGCAACCGCCACGGTTTTAGCTAGCTTGCGCATGTTTTAGCGAAATATCACAAACGCATATCCACGCGTGCGGTACGCCAGGCTGAATGTGGCAATGTAACTTTTGAAACTATAATGTAAAAATTGAGGCCAGGGGAAGCGAAAAACCGACGCAAAAAAAAGCGCTGACTCGGCGAAAAAACGATTTTTTCGGAATTTTTTTTTTAGAATTGACGAACGAAACCTACGAACTTTATCGGGGATATCCAAACGAAGATTTAAAATTATTACGCGATGACCACCCGACTCACTCCTTGGCGGCCATTTTGTTTCAAAATCTGACAATTGGCGATTTTCAATACATCAAAAGTGACCTTTTGTTTTGGCGATCTTAACGAAATTTCGTCCAAAGGGTGCTAGCGCAAGTCTACACTGACATGTAGAGTTTCGTTGACCTTTGACCTTCGGAAGGGGCCGCCATCTTGAATTTACAAAAAAAAGCTAGTTTAGCACTAGCTTCAAACGAAAACTCGTCCTTGGAATTTTTATCGATCGTCTTGTAACTACTTGGGCATCAAGAGGAAGCAATTGCGAACAAAATGTTGGAATTAGAAGTTGTAGATTTTAAATGGCGTGCGCGTGACAACCTTGCAAAAGTGGCGCAGTCTTTATACTCGGCCAATTTTTGATGGATTCTTGTGAAAATTCAATATGTTGAGCCCAGACCAGAACTGGACATGATATAATAGAACCGGATACGAATATATTAAAAATGTGGGCGTGGCTAGCGAATAACCTTCGTTGCTAAGGGGTTTTAAGGGTTAACGTTTTCCGATTTGTCTGAAACGACGTCTATCTGTTCGGTGTCACGGGGCGATCAAAACCTAAAATGGTTGCTATGGCGATTAAACCAACAGAAAAGCCGCCATTTTGAAAAAAGTGCTTTTTTTTCCCATTAATTTCTTATATATAGCATAATGGGGTTCTTTGAGGGCAGTTTCTGGGTTAAGGCAATGTATTAGCAACATGCTAACTTTTTCCACTACATTGACTTATAATGGGGTTTTTTTGGGCTAATTCTGAGTTAAGCTAACGTTTTAGCAATATGCTAACTTTTTTAGCTAATTTGGCTTATAATGGGGTTTTTTGGGCTAATTCTGAGTTAAGCTAACGTTTTAGCAATATGCTAACTTTTTTAGCTAATTTGGCTAATAATGGGGTTTTTTGGGCTAATTCTGAGTTAAGCTAACGTTTTAGCAATATGCTAACTTTTTTCGCTAATTTGGCTAATAATGGGGTTTTTTGGGCTAATTCTGAGTTAAGCTAACGTTTTAGCAATATGCTAACTTTTTTCGCTAATTTGGCTAATAATGGGGTTTTTTGGGCTAATTCTGAGTTAAGCTAACGTTTTAGCAATATGCTAACTTTTTCGCTAATTTGGCTAATAATGGGGTTTTTTGGGCTAATTCTGAGTTAAGCTAACGTTTTAGCAATATGCTAACTTTTTTCGCTAATTTGGCTAATAATGGGGTTTTTGGGCTAATTCTGAGTTAAGCTAACGTTTTAGCAATATGCTAACTTTTTTCGCTAATTTGGCTAATAATGGGGTTTTTTGGGCTAATTCTGAGTTAAGCTAACGTTTTAGCAATATGCTAACTTTTTTCGCTAATTTGGCTTATAATGGGGTTTTTTGGGCTAAAAGTGTGATAGGGTCAATCGTGCACTTTGGGGCGGTGGGAGGGGGCTCATAGGTGGGCGGTAGGGGCAAGAGTGGTGCGTAGAGGAGGGCGGCAAGGGCGGCGGAGGCGTGAAGAGGCCAGGGCTAGGGCGGCGGAGGTGCGAGGAGGCCAGGGCTAGGGCGGCGGTGGCGTGTAGAGGCCAGGGCTAGGGCGACGGGTAGCGCCTGCGGGCCATCCAACGCCGCTTGCGGCTTTTAATTATTATTTTCTTTTTCTAACGGCAGTTTGAGCTAAATTTGACCCCCTGCACATACCCGAAAACTCACCAAAATTTCCACATACCTGGGGAAAATTGAAAATGAATTTTCGCATAGTGCACGAAACCCCCCCCAAACGATGACATCACGGCGTGCGATACCGCCAAAAAAATGAATGGGCCGAAAATTGTTTAGGGGCAAAAAAAAAAATTTTGAAATACGCACACGAAACCAAAACACACGTGTCGGGGGTATCCAGGAGAGCTTTTGAAATCATTATGGGGGGGCCGCACGACCCACGCCTTGGCGGCCATTTTGTGGCGAAGTGCGAGATTTGGCGATTTTCACGTTTTTTCCACAATATGGGAAAACCGACACTTTGGTTCTTCCGATTTTTACGAAACTTCACACACATCCTGCCAGCCGGAGTCTTCAATCACCACAGAAGTTTCATCGACCTTTGACCTCGGGAACTGGCCGCCATCTTGAATTTTTCAAAAAAAGCACGTTTAGTACAAGCTACAAACGAAAACTCGTCCTAGGGATTTTCATCAATCGTCTTGTAACTTCACGAGCATCAATGGCCGGGAACTGTGGACAAAATGTTGGAATTAGAAGTTGTAGAATTTGAATGGCGTGCGCGTGGCGAGCTCGCAACCGCCACGGTTTTAGCTAGCTTGCGCATGTTTTAGCGAAATATCACAAAACGCATATCCACGCGTGCGGTACGCCAGGCTGAATGTGGCAATGTAACTTTTGAAACTATAATGTAAAAATTGAGGCCAGGGGAAGCGAAAAACCGACGCAAAAAAAAGCGCTGACTCGGCGAAAAAACGAATTTTCGGAATTTTTTTTTTAGAATTGACGAACGAAACCTACGTAACTTTATCGGGGATATCCAAACGAAGATTTAAAATTATTACGCGATGACCACCCGACTCACTCCTTGGCGGCCATTTTGTTTCAAAATCTGACAATTGGCGATTTTCAATTACATCAAAAGTGACCTTTTGTTTTGGCGATCTTAACGAAATTTCGTCCAAAGGGTGCTAGCGCAAGTCTACACTGACATGTAGAGTTTCGTTGACCTTTGACCTTCGGAAGGGGCCGCCATCTTGAATTTACAAAAAAAAGCTAGTTTAGCACTAGCTTCAAACGAAAACTCGTCCTTGGAATTTTTATCGATCGTCTTGTAACTACTTGGGCATCAAGAGGAAGCAATTGCAAACAAAATGTTGGAATTAGAAGTTGTAGATTTTAAATGGCGTGCGCGTGACAACCTTGCAAAAGTGGCGCAGTCTTTATACTCGGCCAATTTTTGATGGATTCTTGTGAAAATTCAATATGTTGAGCCCAGACCAGAACTGGACATGATATAATAGAACCGGATACGAATATATTAAAAATGTGGGCGTGGCTAGCGAATAACCTTCGTTGCTAAGGGGTTTTAAGGGTTAACGTTTTCCGATTTGTCTGAAACAGACGTCTATCTGTTCGGTGTCACGGGGCGATCAAAACCTAAAATGGTTGCTATGGCGATTAAACCAACAGAAAAGCCGCCATTTTGAAAAAAGTGCTTTTTTTTCCCATTAATTTCTTATATAGAGCATAATGGGGTTCTTTGAGGGCAGTTTCTGGGTTAAGGCAATGTATTAGCAACATGCTAACTTTTTCCACTACATTGACTTATAATGGGGTTTTTTGGGCTAATTCTGAGTTAAGCTAACGTTTTAGCAATATGCTAACTTTTTTAGCTAATTTGGCTTATAATGGGGTTTTTTGGGCTAATTCTGAGTTAAGCTAACGTTTTAGCAATATGCTAACTTTTTTAGCTAATTTGGCTAATAATGGGGTTTTTTGGGCTAATTCTGAGTTAAGCTAACGTTTTAGCAATATGCTAACTTTTTTCGCTAATTTGGCTAATAATGGGGTTTTTTGGGCTAATTCTGAGTTAAGCTAACGTTTTAGCAATATGCTAACTTTTTTTCGCTAATTTGGCTAATAAAAGGGGCTTTTTGGGCTAATTCTGAGTTAAGCTAACGTTTTAGCAGTATGCTAACTTTTTTAGCTAATTTGGCTAATAATGGGGTTTTTTGGGCTAATTCTGAGTTAAGCTAACGTTTTAGCAATATGCTAACTTTTTTCGCTAATTTGGCTAATAATGGGGTTTTTTGGGCTAATTCTGAGTTAAGCTAACGTTTTAGCAATATGCTAACTTTTTTCGCTAATTTGGCTAATAATGGGGTTTTTTGGGCTAATTCTGAGTTAAGCTAACGTTTTAGCAATATGCTAACTTTTTTCGCTAATTTGGCTAATAAAAGGGGGTTTTTGGGCTAATTCTGAGTTAAGCTAACGTTTTAGCAGTATGCTAACTTTTTTCGCTAATTTGGCTAATAGTGGGGTTTTTTGGGCTAATTCTGAGTTAAGCTAACGTTTTAGCAATATGCTAACTTTTTTCGCTAATTTGGCTTATAATGGGGTTTTTTGGGCTAAAAGTGTGATAGGGTCAATCGTGCACTTTGGGGGCGGTGGGAGGGGGCTCATAGGTGGGCGGTAGGGGCAAGAGTGGTGCGTAGAGGAGGGCGGCAAGGGCGGCGGAGGCGTGAAGAGGCCAGGGCTAGGGCGGCGGAGGTGCGAGGAGGCCAGGGCTAGGGCGGCGGTGGCGTGTAGAGGCCAGGGCTAGGGCGACGGGTAGCGCCTGCGGGCCATCCAACGCCGCTTGCGGCTTTAATTATTATTCTCCTTTCTTACGACACCTGTTTGCCTAAATTTGACCCCCTGAACATACCCGAAAACTCACCAAAATTTCCACAAACCTGGGGAAAATTGTAAAATAATTTTTTTTAAAGTGAAAGAACCCCCCCCCAAAACGATGACATCACGGCGTGCGATCCCGCCAAAAAAATGAATGGGCCGAAATTTGTTTAAGGAGCAAAAAAAAAAAATTTTGAAATACGCACACGAAACCAAAACACACGCGTCGGGGGTATCCAGGAGAGCTTTTGAAATCATTATGGGGGGGCCGCACGACCCACGCCTTGGCGGCCATTTTGTGGCGAAGTGCGAATTTGGCGATTTTCACGTTTTTTCCACAATATGGGAAAACAACACTTTGGTTGTTCCGATTTTTACGAAACTTCACACACATCCCGCCAGCCGGAGTCTACAATCACCACAAAAGTTTCATTGACCTTTGACCTTGGGAACTGGCCGCCATCTTGAATTTTTCAAAAAAAGCACGTTTAGTACAAGCTACAAACGAAAACTCGTCCTAGGGATTTTCATCAATCGTCTTGTAACTTCACGAGCATCAATGGCCGGGACCTGTGGACAAAATGTTGGAATTAGAAGTTGTAGAATTTGAATGGCGTGCGCGTGGCGAGCTCGCAACCGCCACGGTTTTAGCTAGCTTGCGCATGTTTTAGCGAAATATCACAAAACGCATATCCACGCGTGCGGTACGCCAGGCTGAACGTGGCAATGTAACTTTTGAAACTATAATGTAAAAATTGAGGCCAGGGGAAGCGAAAAACCGACGCAAAAAAAAGCGCCGACTCGGCGAAAAAACGATTTTTTCGGAATTTTTTTTTTAGAATTGACGAACGAAACCTACGCAACTTTATCGGGGATATCCAAACGAAGATTTAAAATTATTACGCGATGACCACCCGACTCACTCCTTGGCGGCCATTTTGTTTCAAAATCTGACAATTGGCGATTTTCAACTACATCAAAAGTGACCTTTTGTTTTGGCGATCTTAACGAAATTTCGTACAAAGGGTGCTAGCGCAAGTCTACACTGACATGTAGAGTTTCGTTGACCTTTGACCTTCGGAAAGGGCCGCCATCTTGAATTTGCAAAAAAAAGCTAGTTTAGCACTAGCTTCAAACGAAAACTCGTCCTTGGAATTTTTATCGATCGTCTTGTAACTACTTGGGCATCAAGAGGAAGCAATTGCGAACAAAATGTTGGAATTAGAAGTTGTAGATTTTAAATGGCGTGCGCGTGACAACCTTGCAAAAGTGGCGCAGTCTTTATACTCGGCCAATTTTTGATGGATTCTTGTGAAAATTCAATATGTTGAGCCCAGACCAGAACTGGACATGATATAATAGAACCGGATACGAATATATTAAAAATGTGGGCGTGGCTAGCGAATAACCTTCGTTGCTAAGGGGTTTTAAGGGTTAACGTTTTCCGATTTGTCTGAAACGGACGTCTATCTGTTCGGTGTCACGGGGCGATCAAAACCTAAAATGGTTGCTATGGCGATTAAACCAACAGAAAAGCCGCCATTTTGAAAAAAGTGCTTTTTTTTCCCATTCATTTCTTATATAGAGCATAATGGGGTTCTTTGAGTGCAGTTTCTGGGTTAAGGCAATGTATTAGCAACATGCTAACTTTTTCCACTACATTGACTTATAATGGGGTTTTTTGGGCTAATTCTGAGTTAAGCTAACGTTTTAGCAATATGCTAACTTTTTTCGCTAATTTGGCTTATAATGGGGTTTTTTTGGGCTAATTCTGAGTTAAGCTAACGTTTTAGCAATATGCTAACTTTTTTAGCTAATTTGGCTAATAATGGGGTTTTTTGGGCTAATTCTGAGTTAAGCTAACGTTTTAGCAATATGCTAACTTTTTTAGCTAATTTGGCTAATAATGGGGTTTTTTGGGCTAATTCTGAGTTAAGCTAACGTTTTAGCAATATGCTAACTTTTTTCGCTAATTTGGCTAATAATGGGGTTTTTTGGGCTAATTCTGAGTTAAGCTAACGTTTTAGCAATATGCTAACTTTTTTCGCTAATTTGGCTAATAATGGGGTTTTTTGGGCTAATTCTGAGTTAAGCTAACGTTTTAGCAATATGCTAACTTTTTTCGCTAATTTGGCTAATAAAAGAGGCTTTTTGGGCTAATTCTGAGTTAAGCTAACGTTTTAGCAGAATGCTAACTTTTTTAGCTAATTTGGCTAATAATGGGGTTTTTTGGGCTAATTCTGAGTTAAGCTAACGTTTTAGCAATATGCTAACTTTTTTCGCTAATTTGGCTAATAATGGGGTTTTTTGGGCTAATTCTGAGTTAAGCTAACGTTTTAGCAGTATGCTAACTTTTTTCGCTAATTTGGCTAATAATGGGGTTTTTGGGCTAATTCTGAGTTAAGCTAACGTTTTAGCAATATGCTAACTTTTTCGCTAATTTGGCTTATAATGGGGTTTTTTGGGTTAAAAGTGTGATAGGGTCAATGCAGCACTGCGGGGTCGGGGGGAGGGGGCTTAGAGGTGGGCGGTAAGGGCAAGAGTGGTGCGTAGAAGAGGGCAGCAAGGGCGGCGGAGGTGCGAAGAGGCCAGGGCTAGGGCGGCGGTGGCGTGTAGAAGCCAGGGCTAGGGCGACGGGTAGCGCCTGCGGGCCATCCAACGCCGCTTGCGGCTTTAATTATTATTATTATTATTATTCCGGGTTTTAACGCCACCTGTTTGCCTAAATTTGACCCCCTGAACATACCCGAAAACTCACCAAAATTTCCACAAACCTGGGGAAAATTGTAAAATAATTTTTTTTGAAGTGAACAAACCCCCCCCCAAAATGATGACATCACGGCGTGCGATCCCGCCAAAAAAATGAATGGGCCGAAATTTGTTTAAGGAGCAAAAAAAAAAAATTTTGAAATACGCACACGAAACCAAAACACACGCGTCGGGGGTATCCAGGAGAGCTTTTGAAATCATTATGGGGGGGCCGCACGACCCACGCCTTGGCGGCCATTTTGTGGCGAAGTGCGAGATTTGGCGATTTTCACGTTTTTCCACAATATGGGAAACCGACACTTTGGTTGTTCCGATTTTTACGAAACTTCACACAATCCCGCCAGCCGGAGTCTACAATCACCACAGAAGTTTCATTGACCTTTGACCTTGGGAACTGGCCGCCATCTTGAATTTTTCAAAAAAAGCACGTTTAGTACAAGCTACAAACGAAAACTCGTCCTAGGGATTTTCATCAATCGTCTTGTAACTTCACGAGCATCAATGGCCGGGAACTGTGGACAAAATGTTGGAATTAGAAGTTGTAGAATTTGAATGGCGTGCGCGTGGCGAGCTCGCAACCGCCACGGTTTTAGCTAGCTTGCGCATGTTTTAGCGAAATATCACAAAACGCATATCCACGCGTGCGGTACGCCAGGCTGAATGTGGCAATGTAACATTTGAAACTGTAATGTAAAAATTGAGGCCAGGGGAAGCGAAAAACCGACGCAAAAAAAAGCGCCGACTCGGCGAAAAAAAATTTTCAGAATTTTTTTTTTAGAATTGACGAACGAAACCTACGCAACTTTATCGGGGATATCCAAACGAAGATTTGAAATTATTACGCGATGACCACCCGACTCACTCCTTGGCGGCCATTTTGTTTCAAAATCTGACAATTGGCGATTTTCAATTACATCAAAAGTGACCTTTTGTTTTGGCGATCTTAACGAAATTTCGTCCAAAGTGTGCTAGCGCAAGTCTACACTGACATGTAGAGTTTCGTTGACCTTTGACCTTCGGAAGGGGCCGCCATCTTGAATTTACAAAAAAAAGCTAGTTTAGCACTAGCTTCAAACGAAAACTCGTCCTTGGAATTTTTATCGATCGTCTTGTAACTACTTGGGCAGCAAGAGGAAGCAATTGCGAACAAAATGTTTGGAATTAGAAGTTGTAGATTTTAAATGGCGTGCGCGTGACAACCTTGCAAAAGTGGCGCAGTCTTTATACTCGGCCAATTTTTGATGGATTCTTGTGAAAATTCAATATGTTGAGCCCAGACCAGAACTGGACATGATATAATAGAACCGGATACGAATATATTAAAAATATGGGCGTGGCTAGCGAATAACCTTTGTTGCTAAGGGGTTTTAAGGGTTAACGTTTTCCGATTTGTCTGAAACTGACGTCTATCTGTTCGGTGTCACGGGGGGATCAAAACCTAAAATGGTTGCTATGGCGATTAAACCAACAGAAAAGCCGCCATTTTGAAAAAAGTGTTTTTTTTCCCATTCATTTCTTATATAGAGCATAATGGGATTCTTTGAGGACAGTTTCTGGGTTAAGGCAATGTATTAGCAACATGCTAACTTTTTCCACTACATTGACTTATAATGGGGTTTTTTGGGCTAATTCTGAGTTAAGCTAACGTTTTAGCAATATGCTAACTTTTTTAGCTAATTTGGCTTATAATGGGGTTTTTTGGGCTAATTCTGAGTTAAGCTAACGTTTTAGCAATATGCTAACTTTTTTCGCTAATTTGGCTAATAATGGGGTTTTTTGGGCTAATTCTGAGTTAAGCTAACGTTTTAGCAATATGCTAACTTTTTTCGCTAATTTGGCTAATAATGGGGTTTTTGGGGCTAATTCTGAGTTAAGCTAACGTTTTAGCAATATGCTAACTTTTTTCGCTAATTTGGCTTATAATGGGGTTTTTTGGGCTGATTCTGAGTTAAGCTAACGTTTTAGCATTATGCTAACTTTTTTGGCTAATTTGGCTAATAAAGGGGCTTTTTGGGCTAATTCTGAGTTAAGCTAACGTTTTAGCAATATGCTAACTTTTTTCGCTAATTTGGCTAATAATGGGGTTTTTGGGCTAAATCTGAGTTAAGCTAACATTTTAGCAATATGCTAACTTTTTTCGCTAATTTGGCTTATAATGGGGTTTTTTGGGCTAATTCTGAGTTAAGCTAACGTTTTAGCAATATGCTAACTTTTTTCGCTAATTTGGCTAATAGTGGGGTTTTTTGGGCTAATTCTGAGTTAAGCTAACGTTTTAGCAATATGCTAACTTTTTTCGCTAATTTGGCTAATAAAAGGGGCTTTTTGGGCTAATTCTGAGTTAAGCTAACGTTTTAGCAGTATGCTAACTTTTTTAGCTAATTTGGCTAAAAATTGGGTTTTTTGGGCTAATTCTGAGTTAAGCTAACGTTTTAGCAATATGCTAGCTTTTTTCGCTAATTTGGCTATAATGGGGTTTTTTGGGCTAATTCTGAGTTAAGCTAACGTTTTAGCAATATGCTAACTTTTTTCGCTAATTTGGCTAATAATGGGGTTTTTTAGGCTAATTCTGAGTTAAGCTAACGTTTTAGCAATATGCTAACTTTTTTCGCTAATTTGGCTAATAGTGGGGTTTTTTTGGGCTAATTCTGAGTTAAGCTAACGTTTTAGCAATATGCTAACTTTTTTCGCTAATTTGGCTAATAAAAGGGGCTTTTTGGGCTAATTCTGAGTTAAGCTACGTTTTAGCAGTATGCTAACTTTTTTCGCTAATTTGGCTTACAATAGGGTTTTTTGGGCTAATTCTGAGTTAAGCTAACGTTTTAGCTATATGCTAACTTTTTTCGCTAGTTTGGCTTATAATGGGGTTTTTTGGGCTAATTCTGAGTTAAGCTAACGTTTTAGCAATATGCTAACTTTTTTCGCTAATTTGGCTAATAATGGGTTTTTTGGGCTAATTCTGAATTAAGCTAACGTGTTAGCAATATGCTAATTTTTTTCGCTAATTTGGCTAATAATGGGGTTATTTGGGCTAATTCTGAGTTAAGCTAACGTTTTAGCAATATGCTAACTTTTTTCGCTAATTTGGCTTATAATGGGGTTTTTTGGGCTAATTCTGAGTTAAGCTAACATTTTAGCAATATGCTAACTTTTTTCGCTAATTTGGCTATAATGGGGTTTTTTGGGCTAATTCTGAATTAAGCTAACGTATTAGCTATATGCTAACTTTTTTCGCTAATTTGCTTATAATGGGTTTTTTGGGCTAATTCTGAGTTAAGCTAACATTTTAGCAATATGCTAACTTTTTTCGCTAATTTGGCTAATAATGGGGTTTTTTGGGCTAATTCTGAATTAAGCTAACGTATTAGCAATATGCTAACCTTTTTCGCTAATTTGGCTAATAATGGGTTTTTTTGGGCTAATTCTGAGTTAAGCTAACGTTTTAGCAATATGTTAACTTTTTTCGCTAATTTGGCTAATAATGGGGTTTTTTGGGGCTGAAAGTGATATAGGGTCAATGGTGCACTGCGGGGGCTGGGGGAGGGGGCTCAGAGGTGGGCGGTAAGGGCAAGAGTGGTGCGTAGAGGAGGGCGGCAAGGGCGGCGGAGGCGTGAAGAGGCCACGGCTAGGGCGGCGGAGGTGCGAGGAGGCCAGGGCTAGGGCGGCGGTGGCGTGTAGAGGCCAGGGTTAGGGCGACGGGTAGCGCCTGCGGGCCATCCAACGCCGCTTGCGGCTTTAATTATGGCCCGCAGCAGCAGGGGTCCTGTCTGCAAGGACCATATTGTTTTTACACGTACGAAACGACCCAAAAACATACAAAAAGCCTTTAACCGACCTCAAGGAACAGGCCTTTGTGTACCCAGACCTGACCAGTGTGTAGTCCAAAAAAAGTGCACGAACCCACACAGCCCCATAGACGCAAATGCTTCTATATTGTATCTGCTTTGTTTATTATTATTATTTGTCTTCTTTCTAACGGCGTCTTTGAGCGAAAATTACACCCCGCCACATACCCGAAAACTCACCAAAATTTCCACATACCTGGGGAAAATTGAAAATGAATTTTCGGCATAGTGCCGACAGCCCCCCCAACATGATGACATCACGGCGTGCGATACCGCCAAAAAAATGAATGGGCCCAAAATCGCTTATGGGGCCAAAAAAATTTTTTTCGAAAAACGCACACGAAACCAAAACACACGCGTCGGGGGTATCCAGGAGAGCTTCTGAAATCATTGTGGGGGGCCGCACGACCCACGCCTTGGCGGCCATTTTGTGGCGAAGTGCGAGATTTGGCGATTTTCACGTTTTTCCACAATATGGGAAACGACACTTTGGTTCTGCCGATTTTTACGAAACTTCACACACTTGCCGCCAGACCGACTCTACAAACACCACAGAAGTTTCATTGACCTTTGACCTTGGGAAGTGGCCGCCATCTTGAATATTTCAAAAAAAGCACGTTTAGTACAAGCTTCAAACGAAAACTCGTCCTAGGGATTTTCATCAATGGTCTTGTAACTTCACGAGCATCAATGGCCGGGAACTGTGGACAAAATGTTGGAATTAGAAGTTGTAGAATATGAATGGCGTGCGCGTGGCGAGCTCGCAACCGCCACGGTTTTAGCTAGCTTGCGCATGTTTTAGCGAAATATCACGAAACGCATATCCACGCGTGCGGTACGCCAAACTGAACGTGGCAATGTAACATTTGAAACCCTAATGTTAAAATTGAGGCCAGGGGAAGCGAAAAACCGACGCAAAAAAAAGCGCCGACTCGGCAAAAAATGATTTTTTCGGATTTTTTTTTTGAGAATTAACAAACGATACCAACGTAACTTTGTTCGTGATAGCAAAGGAAGTTTTGAAATTATTACGTGATTGCCACGCGACCAACGGTTTGGCGGCCATTTTGTTTCAAAATCGGAGATTTCACGATATTTACGTAACTGAAAACGGACCTTTTGTCGTCACGATTTTAACGAAATTTTACACAGATGCAGCTAGCGCAAGTCTACGATGACCCGTGAAGTTTCGTCGAATTTTGACCATGGGAAATGGCCGCCATCTTGATTTGAAAAAAAGTCCGTTTTACTCCGATAAAAATCAAAAATTCAGCCCAAGGGTTTTTTTTTCCGATCGTCTTCAAACTTTAATAGCATCATCCAGGGGAAATTTGTGAAATTTTGGTACCAAAACTGTTTCTCTATCTTAAACGGTGTGCGCGTAGCAAGCTCGCAAACTAGCGCAGTCTTTATACTCGGCCAATTCTTAACTGATTCTTGTGAAAATTCAATATGTCGATCCCACACCAGAACTGCACATGATATAATAGGAGCGGATACGAAGATAATAAAAATGTGGGCGTGGCTAGCTAATAACCTTCGTTGCTAAGGGGTTTTAAGGGTCAACGTTTTCCGATTTTTCTGAAACTGACGTCTATCTGTTCGGTATCATGAGGCGATCAAACATAAAATGGTTGCTATGGCGATTAACCAACAGAAAAGCCGCCATTTTGAAAAAGTGCTTTTTTCATCCATTTGTCATATACAGCTCAGACCAGCCTTACAGAATGAGAAAGGTGGGGGTCAGGTGTGCACTGTGGCTGCTTAACAAGTGTGATAGGGTCAATGGTGGCCATGGGGGCGGAGTGTGTGTGTGTGTGTGTGTGTGTGTGTGTGTGTTGCGGAGGGGGGGGGGGGGTGTCTCAGAGCTGGGAGGGTAGAGCAGCAGTGGTGCATAGAGGTGGGTGGGGAGGCTGCAGTAGCGTGTAGAGGCGGGCGGGGAAGGCGGCGGTTGGTGCGTAGAGGTGGCCAGCGAGGTCGGGTAGCGCCTGCGGGCCATCCAACGCCGCTTGCGGCTTTAATTATGGCCCGCAGCAGCAGGGTCCTGTCTGCAAGGACCATATTGTTTTTTGCTTTAACCCAAAAAACGCAAAAGCCCTTTAAAAGGCCTCAATCCAAGGGCCTAAGCTTTAACAGACCTGACCAGTGTGTAGTACAAGACAAGATACACAAAAGGACACACTTAATCCTAGACGCAAAAACTTCTATATTGTTTTTGCTTTGTTTATTATTATGGCCCGCAGCAGCAGGGTCCTGTCTGCAAGGACCATATTGTTTTTTGCTTTAACCCAAAAAACGAAAAAGCCCTTTAAAAGGCCTCAATCCAAGGGCCTAAGCTTTAACAGACCTGACCAGTGTGTAGTACAAGACAAGATACACAAAAGGACACACTTAATCCTAGACGCAAAAACTTCTATATTGTTTTTGCTTTGTTTATTATTATGGCCCGCAGCAGCAGGGTCCTGTCTGCAAGGACCATATTGTTTTTTGCTTTAACCCAAAAACGCAAAAGCCCTTTAAAGGCCTCAATCCAAGGGCCTAAGCTTTAACAGACCTGACCAGTGTGTAGTACAAGACAAGATACACAAAAGGACGCACTTAATCCTAGACGCAAAAACTTCCTATATTGTTTCTGCTTTGTTTATTATTATTATTCTTGTTTCTAACGACACCTGTTTGCCTAAATTTGACCCCCTGAACATACCCGAAAACTCACCAAAATTTCACAACCTGGGGAAAATTGTAAAATAATTTTTTTTGAAGTGAAAACCCCCCAAAATGATGACATCACGGCGTGCGATCCGCGAAAAAAATGAATGGGCCGAAATTTGTTTAAGGAGCAAAAAAAAAAAATTTTGAAATACGCACACGAAACCAAACACACGCGTCGGGGTATCCAGGAGAGCTTTTGAATCATTATGGGGGGGCCACACGACCCACGCCTTGGCGGCCATTTTGTGGCGAAGTGCGAGATTTGGCGATTTCACGTTTTTCCCACAATATGGGAAAACACACTTTGGTTTGTTCCGATTTTTACGAAACTTCACACACATCCCGCCAGCCGGAGTCTACAATCACCACAGAAGTTTCATTGACCTTTGACCTGGAACTGGCCGCCATCTTGAATTTTTTCAAAAAAAGCACGTTTAGTACAAGCTACAAACGAAAACTCGTCCTAGGGATTTTCATCAATCGTCTTGTAACTTCACGAGCATCAATGGCCGGGAACTGTGGACAAAATGTTGGAATTAGAAGTTGTAGAATTTGAATGGCGTGCGCGTGGCGAGCTCGCAACCGCCACGGTTTTAGCTAGCTTGCGCATGTTTTTAGCGAAATATCACAAAACGCATATCCACGCGTGCGGTACGCCAGGCTGAATGTGGCAATGTAACTTTTGAAACTATAATGTAAAAATTGAGGCCAGGGGGAAGCGAAAAACCGACGCAAAAAAAAAGCGCCGACTCGGCGAAAACGATTTTTTCGAAAAAATTTTTTTAGAATTGACAAACGAAACCAACGTAACTTTATCGTGGATATCCAAACGAAGATTTAAAAATTATTACGCGATGACCACCCGACTCACTCCTTGGCGGCCATTTTGTTTCAAAATCTGACAATTGGCGATTTTCAACTACATCAAAAGTGACCTTTTGTTTTGGCGATCTTAACAGAATTTTGTCCAAAGGGGGCTAGCGGAAGTCTACACTGACATGTAGAGTTTCGTTGACCCTTTGACCTTCGGAAGGGCCGCCATCTTGAATTTACAAAAAAAAGCTAGTTTAGCACTAGCTTCAAACGAAAACTCGTCCTTGGAATTTTATCGATCGTCTTGTAACTACTTGGGCATCAAGAGGAAGCAATTGCGAACAAAAATGTTGGAATTAGAAGTTGTAGATTTTAAATGGCGTGCGCGTGACAACCTTGCAAAAGTGGCGCAGTCTTTATACTCGGCCAATTTTTGATGGATTCTTGTGAAAATTCAATATGTTGAGCCCAGACAGAACTGGACATGATATAATAGAACCGGATACGAATATATTAAAAATGTGGGCGTGGCTAGCGAATAACCTTCGTTGCTAAGGGGTTTTAAGGGTTAACGTTTTCCGATTTGTCTGAAACTGACGTCTATCTGTTCGGTGTCACGGGGATCAAACCTAAAATGGTTGCTATGGCGATTAAACCAACAGAAAAGCCGCCATTTTGAAAAAAAGTGCTTTTTTTTCCCATTCATTTCTTATATAGAGCATAATGGGGTTCTTTGAGGGCAGTTTCTGGGTTAAGGCAATGTATTAGCAACATGCTAACTTTTTCCACTACATTGACTTTAATGGGGTTTTTTGGGCTAATTCTGAGTTAAGCTAACGTTTTAGCAATATGCTAACTTTTTTAGCTAATTTGGCTTATAATGGGGTTTTTTGGGCTAATTCTGAGTTAAGCTAACTTTAGCAATATGCTAACTTTTTTCGCTAATTTGGCTAATAATGGGGTTTTTTGGGCTAATTCTGAGTTAAGCTAACGTTTAGCAATATGCTAACTTTTTTCGCTAATTTGGCTAATAATGGGGTTTTTGGGCTAATTCTGAGTTAAGCTAACGTTTTAGCAATATGCTAACTTTTTCGCTAATTTGGCTATATGGGGTTTTTTGGGCTAATTCTGAGTTAAGCTAACGTTTTAGCAATATGCTAACTTTTTTCGCTAATTTGGCTAATAAGGGGTTTTTGGGCTAATTCTGAGTTAAGCTAACGTTTTAGCATATGCTAACTTTTTCGCTAATTTGGCTTATAATGGGTTTTTTGGGCTGAAAGTGTTAATGGTCAACGGTGCACTGCGGGGGCGGTGGAGGGGGCTCAGAGGTGGGCATGAAGGGCAACAGTGATGCGTAGAGGAGGGCGGCTAGGGCGGCGGAGGTGCGGGAGGCCAGGGCTAGGGGCGGTGGCGTGTAGAGGCCAGGGCTAGGGCGACGGGTAGCGCCTGCGGGCCATCCAACGCCGCTTGCGGCTTTAATTATGGCCCGCAGCAGCAGGGGTCCTGTCTGCAAGGACCATATGTTTTTTGCTTTAACCCAAAAAACGAAAAAGCCCTTTAAAAGGCCTCAATCCAAGGGCCTAAGCTTTAACAGACCTGACCAGTGTGTAGTACAAGACAAGATACACAAAAGGACACACTTATCCTAGACGCAAAACTTCTATATTGTTTCTGCTTTGTATTATTATTATGGCCCGCAGCAGCAGGGGTCCTGTCTGCAAGGACCATATTGTTTTTACACGTACGAAACGACCCAAAAACATACAAAAAGCCTTTGACCGACCTCAAGGAACAGGCCTTTGTGTACCCAGACCTGACCAGTGTGTAGTACAAAAAAAAGCGCACGAACCCACACAGCCCCATAGACGCAAATGCTTCTATATTGTATCTGCTTTGTTTATTATTATTATTATTCTCCTTTCTTACGACCTGTTTGCCTAAATTTGACCCCCTGAACATACCCGAAAACTCACCAAAATTTCCACAAACCTGGGGAAAATTGTAAAATAATTTTTTTGAAGTGAACGACCCCCCCCAAAACGATGACATCACGGCGTGCGATCCCGCCAAAAAAAATGAATGGGCCGAAATTTGTTTAAGGAGCAAAAAAAAAATTTTGAAATACGCACACGAAACCAAAACACACGCGTCGGGGGTATCCAGGAGACTTTTGAAATCATTATGGGGGGCCGCACGACCCACGCCTTGGCGGCCATTTTGTGGCGAAGTGCGAGATTTGGCGATTTTCACGTTTTTCCACAATATGGGAAAAACGACACTTTGGTTCTTCCGATTTTTACGAAACTTCACACACTTGCCGCCAGACCGACTCTACAAACACCACAGAAGTTTCATTGACCTTTGACCTTGGGAAGTGGCCGCCATCTTGAATATTTCAAAAAAAGCACGTTTAGTACAAGCTTCAAACGAAAACTCGTCCTAGGGATTTTCATCAATGGTCTTGTAACTTCACGAGCATCAATGGCCGGAACTGTGGACAAAATGTTGGAATTAGAAGTTGTAGAATATGAATGGCGTGCGCGTGGCGAGCTCGCAACGCCACGGTTTTAGCTAGCTTGCGCATGTTTTAGCGAAATATCACGAAACGCATATCCACGCGTGCGGTACGCCAAGCTGAACGTGGCAATGTAAGTTTTGAAACTCTAATGTTAAAATTGAGGCCAGGGAAGCGAAAAACCGACGCAAAAAAAAGCGCCGACTCGGCAAAAAAAGATTTTTTTCGGATTTTTTTTTTGAGAATTAACAAACGATACCAACGTAACTTTGTTCGTGATAGCAAAAGGAAGTTTTGAAATTATTACGTGATTGCCACGCGACCAACGGTTTGGCGGCCATTTTGTTTCAAAATCGGAGATTTCACGATATTTACGTAACTGAAACGGACCTTTTGTCGTCACGTTTTAACGAAATTTTACACAGATGCAGCTAGCGCAAGTCTACGATGACCCGTGAAGTTTCGTCGAATTTTGACCATGGGAAATGGCCGCCATCTTGATTTGAAAAAAAGTCCGTTTTACTCCGATAAAAATCAAAAATTCAGCCCAAGGGTTTTTTTTTCCGATCGTCTTCAAACTTTAATAGCATCATCCAGGGAAATTTGTGAAATTTTGGTACCAAAACTGTTTCTCTATCTTAAACGGTGTGCGCGTAGCAAGCTCGCAAAACTAGCGCAGTCTTTATACTCGGCCAATTCTTAACGGATTCTTGTGAAAATTCAATATGTCGATCCCACACCAGAACTGCACATGATATAATAGGAGCGGATACGAAGATAATAAAAATGTGGGCGTGGCTAGCTAATAACCTTCGTTGCTAAGGGGTTTTAAGGGTCAACGTTTTCCGATTTTTCTGAAACTGACGTCTATCTGTTCGGTATCGAGGCGATCAAAACATAAAATGGTTGCTATGGCGATTAAACCAACAGAAAAGCCGCCATTTTGAAAAAAGGCTTTTTTCATCCATTTGTCATATACAGCTCAGACCAGCTTACAGAATGAGAAAGGTGGGGGTCAGGTGTGCACTGTGGCTGCTTAACAAGTGATAGGGTCAATGGTGGGCATGGGGGCGGAGTGTGTGTGTGTGTGTGTGTGTGTGTGTGTGTGGGGGGGGGGGTGTCTCAGAGCTGGGGGGGGCAGCAGTGGTGCATAGAGGTGGGTGGGGAGGCTGCAGTGGCGTGTAGGGTGCAGTAGCGTGTAGAGGCGGGCGGGAGGGCGGCGGTGGTGCGTAGAGGTGGCCAGCGAGGTCGGGTAGCGCCTGCGGGCCATCCAACGCCGCTTGCGGCTTTAATTATTTTCTTTTTCTAACGCGTTTGAGCAAATTCACCCCCGCCACATACCGAAAACTCACCAAAATTTCCACATACCTGGGGAAAATTGAAAATGATTTTCGCATAGTGCCGACACCCCCCAACACGATGACATCACGGCGTGCGATCGCCAAAAAATGAATGGGCCAAATCGCTTATGGAGCCAAAAAAAAAAATTTTGAAATACGCACACGAAACCAAAACACAGTGTCGGGGGTATCCAGGAGAGCTTTTGAAATCATTATGGGGGGCCGCACGACCCACGCCTTGGCGGCCATTTTGTGGCGAAGTGCGAGATTTGGCGATTTTCACGTTTTTCCACAATATGGGAAACCGACACTTTGGTTCTTCCGATTTTACGAAACTTCACACACATCCGCCAGCGGAGTCTACAATCACACAGAAGTTTCATCGACCTTTGAC
>BNCR01000539.1:0-24666 GCA_014656515.1 Oryzias celebensis
TGAAGGACTGAAGGACTGAAGGACTGAAGGACTGAAGGACTGAAGGACTGAAGGACTGAAGGACTGAAGGACTGAAGGACTGAAGGACTGAAGGACTGAAGGACTGAAGGACTGAAGGACTGAAGGACTGAAGGACTGAAGGACTGAAGGACTGAAGGACTGAAGGACTGAAGGACTGAAGGACTGAAGGACTGAAGGACTGAAGACTGAAGGACTGAAGGACTGAAGGACTGAAAGGACTGAAGGACTGAAGGACTGAAGGACTGAAGGACTGAAGGACTGAAGGACTGAAGGACTGAAGGACTGAAGGACTGAAGGACTGAAGGACTGAAGGACTGAAGGACTGAAGGACTGAAGGACTGAAGGACTGAAGGACTGAAGGACTGAAGGACTGAAGGACTGAAGGACTGAAGGACTGAAGGACTGAAGGACTGAAGGACTGAAGGACTGAAGGACTGAAGGACTGAAGGACTGAAGGACTGAAGGACTGAAGGACTGAAGGACTGAAGGACTGAAGGACTGAAGGACTGAAGGACTGAAGGACTGAAGGACTGAAGGACTGAAGGACTGAAGGACTGAAGGACTGAAGGACTGAAGGACTGAAGGACTGAAGGACTGAAGGACTGAAGGACTGAAGGACTGAAGGACTGAAGGACTGAAGGACTGAAGGACTGAAGGACTGAAGGACTGAAGGACTGAAGGACTGAAGGACTGAAGGACTGAAGGACTGAAGGACTGAAGGACTGAAGGACTGAAGGACTGAAGGACTGAAGGACTGAAGGACTGAAGGACTGAAGGACTGAAGGACTGAAGGACTGAAGGACTGAAGGACTGAAGGACTGAAGGACTGAAGGACTGAAGGACTGAAGGACTGAAGGACTGAAGGACTGAAGGACTGAAGGACTGAAGGACTGAAGGACTGAAGGACTGAAGGACTGAAGGACTGAAGGACTGAAAGGACTGAAGGACTGAAGGACTGAAGGACTGAAGGACTGAAGGACTGAAGGACTGAAGGACTGAAGGACTGAAGGACTGAAGGACTGAAGGACTGAAGGACTGAAGGACTGAAGGACTGAAGGACTGAAGGACTGAAGGACTGAAGGACTGAAGGACTGAAGGACTGAAGGACTGAAGGACTGAAGGACTGAAGGACTGAAGGACTGAAGGACTGAAGGACTGAAGGACTGAAGGACTGAAGGACTGAAGGACTGAAGGACTGAAGGACTGAAGGACTGAAGGACTGAGGACTGAAGGACTGAAGGACTGAAGGACTGAAGGACTGAAGGACTGAAGGACTGAAGGACTGAAGGACTGAAGGACTGAAGGACTGAAGGACTGAAGGACTGAAGGACTGAAGGACTGAAGGACTGAAGGACTGAAGGACTGAAGGACTGAAGGACTGAAGGACTGAAGGACTGAAAGGACTGAAGGACTGAAGGACTGAAGGACTGAAGGACTGAAGGACTGAAGGACTGAAGGACTGAAGGACTGAAGGACTGAAGGACTGAAGGACTGAAGGACTGAAGGACTGAAGGACTGAAGGACTGAAGGACTGAAGGACTGAAGGACTGAAGGACTGAAGGACTGAAGGACTGAAGGACTGAAGGACTGAAGGACTGAAGGACTGAAGGACTGAAGGACTGAAGGACTGAAGGACTGAAGGACTGAAGGACTGAAGGACTGAAGGACTGAAGGACTGAAAGGACTGAAGGACTGAAGGACTGAAGGACTGAAGGACTGAAGGACTGAAGGACTGAAGGACTGAAGGACTGAAGGACTGAAGGACTGAAGGACTGAAGGACTGAAGGACTGAAGGACTGAAGGACTGAAGGACTGAAGGACTGAAGGACTGAAGGACTGAAGGACTGAAGGACTGAAGGACTGAAGGACTGAAGGACTGAAGGACTGAAGGACTGAAGGACTGAAGGACTGAAGGACTGAAGGACTGAAGGACTGAAGGACTGAAGGACTGAAGGACTGAAGGACTGAAGGACTGAAGGACTGAAGGACTGAAGGACTGAAGGACTGAAGGACTGAAGGACTGAAGGACTGAAGGACTGAAGGACTGAAGGACTGAAGGACTGAAGGACTGAAGGACTGAAGGACTGAAGGACTGAAGGACTGAAGGACTGAAGGACTGAAGGACTGAAGGACTGAAGGACTGAAGGACTGAAGGACTGAAGGACTGAAGGACTGAAGGACTGAAGGACTGAAGGACTGAAGGACTGAAGGACTGAAGGACTGAAGGACTGAAGGACTGAAGGACTGAAGGACTGAAGGACTGAAGGACTGAAGGACTGAAGGACTGAAGGACTGAAGGACTGAAGGACTGAAGGACTGAAGGACTGAAGGACTGAAGGACTGAAGGACTGAAGGACTGAAGGACTGAAGGACTGAAGGACTGAAGGACTGAAGGACTGAAGGACTGAAGGACTGAAGGACTGAAGGACTGAAGGACTGAAGGACTGAAGGACTGAAGGACTGAAGGACTGAAGGACTGAAGGACTGAAGGACTGAAGGACTGAAGGACTGAAGGACTGAAGGACTGAAGGACTGAAGGACTGAAGGACTGAAGGACTGAAGGACTGAAGGACTGAAGGACTGAAGGACTGAAGGACTGAAGGACTGAAGGACTGAAGGACTGAAGGACTGAAGGACTGAAGGACTGAAGGACTGAAGGACTGAAGGACTGAAGGACTGAAGGACTGAAGGACTGAAGGACTGAAGGACTGAAGGACTGAAGGACTGAAGGACTGAAGGACTGAAGGACTGAAAAGGACTGAAGGACTGAAGGACTGAAGGACTGAAGGACTGAAGGACTGAAGGACTGAAGGACTGAAGGACTGAAGGACTGAAGGACTGAAGGACTGAAAGGACTGAAGGACTGAAGGACTGAAGGACTGGGAGAAGGACTGAAGGACTGAAGGACTGAAGGACTGAAGGACTGAAGGACTGAAGGACTGAAGGACTGAAGGACTGAAGGACTGAAGGACTGAAGGACTGAAGGACTGAAGGACTGAAGGACTGAAGGACTGGAAGGACTGAAGGACTGAAGGACTGAAGGACTGAAGGACTGAAGGACTGAAGGACTGAAGGACTGAAGGACTGAAGGACTGAAGGACTGAAGGACTGAAGGACTGAAGGACTGAAGGACTGAAGGACTGAAGGACTGAAGGACTGAAGGACTGAAGGACTGAAGGACTGAAGGACTGAAGGACTGAAGGACTGAAGGACTGAAGGACTGAAGGACTGAAGGACTGAAGGACTGAAGGACTGAAGGACTGAAGGACTGAAGGACTGAAGGACTGAAGGACTGAAGGACTGAAGGACTGAAGGACTGAAGGACTGAAGGACTGAAGGACTGAAGGACTGAAGGACTGAAGGACTGAAGGACTGAAGGACTGAAGGACTGAAGGACTGAAGGACTGAAGGACTGAAGGACTGAAGGACTGAAGGACTGAAGGACTGAAGGACTGAAGGACTGAAGGACTGAAGGACTGAAGGACTGAAGGACTGAAGGACTGAAGGACTGAAGGACTGAAGGACTGAAGGACTGAAGGACTGAAGGACTGAAGGACTGAAGGACTGAAGGACTGAAGGACTGAAGGACTGAAGGACTGAAGGACTGAAGGACTGAAGGACTGAAGGACTGAAGGACTGAAGGACTGAAGGACTGAAGGACTGAAGGACTGAAGGACTGAAGGACTGAAGGACTGAAGGACTGAAGGACTGAAGGACTGAAGGACTGAAGGACTGAAGGACTGAAGGACTGAAGGACTGAAGGACTGAAGGACTGAAGGACTGAAGGACTGAAGGACTGAAGGACTGAAGGACTGAAGGACTGAAGGACTGAAGGACTGAAGGACTGAAGACTGAAGGACTGAAGGACTGAAGGACTGAAGGACTGAAGGACTGAAGGACTGAAGGACTGAAGGACTGAAGGACTGAAGGACTGAAGGACTGAAGGACTGAAGGACTGAAGGACTGAAGGACTGAAGGACTGAAGGACTGAAGGACTGAAGGACTGAAGGACTGAAGGACTGAAGGACTGAAGGACTGAAGGACTGAAGGACTGAAGGACTGAAGGACTGAAGGACTGAAGGACTGAAGGACTGAAGGACTGAAGGACTGAAGGACTGAAGGACTGAAGGACTGAAGGACTGAAGGACTGAAGGACTGAAGGACTGAAGGACTGAAGGACTGAAGGACTGAAGGACTGAAGGACTGAAGGACTGAAGGACTGAAGGACTGAAGGACTGAAGGACTGAAGGACTGAAGGACTGAAGGACTGAAGGACTGAAGGACTGAAGGACTGAAGGACTGAAGGACTGAAGGAC
This sequence comes from Oryzias celebensis, assembly GCA_014656515.1. Classification (NCBI taxonomy): domain Eukaryota; kingdom Metazoa; phylum Chordata; class Actinopteri; order Beloniformes; family Adrianichthyidae; genus Oryzias; species Oryzias celebensis. Next base: position 4,338 of record BNCR01000539.1, read on the forward strand.
TGAAGGACTGAAGGACTGAAGGACTGAAGGACTGAAGGACTGAAGGACTGAAGGACTGAAGGACTGAAGGACTGAAGGACTGAAGGACTGAAGGACTGAAGGACTGAAGGACTGAAGGACTGAAGGACTGAAGGACTGAAGGACTGAAGGACTGAAGGACTGAAGGACTGAAGGACTGAAGGACTGAAGGACTGAAGGACTGAAGGACTGAAGGACTGAAGGACTGAAGGACTGAAGGACTGAAGGACTGAAGGACTGAAGGGACTGAAGGACTGAAGGACTGAAGGACTGAAGGACTGAAGGACTGAAGGACTGAAGGACTGAAGGACTGAAGGACTGAAGGACTGAAGGACTGAAGGACTGAAGGACTGAAGGACTGAAGGACTGAAGGACTGAAGGACTGAAGGACTGAAGGACTGAAGGACTGAAGGACTGAAGGACTGAAGGACTGAAGGACTGAAGGACTGAAGGACTGAAGGACTGAAGGACTGAAGGACTGAAGGACTGAAAGGACTGAAGGACTGAAGGACTGAAGGACTGAAGGACTGAAGGACTGAAGGACTGAAGGACTGAAGGACTGAAGGACTGAAGGACTGAAGGACTGAAGGACTGAAGGACTGAAGGACTGAAGGACTGAAGGACTGAAGGACTGAAGGACTGAAGGACTGAAGGACTGAAGGACTGAAGGACTGAAGGACTGAAGGACTGAAGGACTGAAGGACTGAAGGACTGAAGGACTGAAGGACTGAAGGACTGAAGGACTGAAGGACTGAAGGACTGAAGGACTGAAGGACTGAAGGACTGAAGGACTGAAGGACTGAAGGACTGAAGGACTGAAGGACTGAAGGACTGAAGGACTGAAGGACTGAAGGACTGAAGGACTGAAGGACTGAAGGACTGAAGGACTGAAGGACTGAAGGACTGAAGGACTGAAGGACTGAAGGACTGAAGGACTGAAGGACTGAAGGACTGAAGGACTGAAGGACTGAAGGACTGAAGGACTGAAGGACTGAAGGACTGAAGGACTGAAGGACTGAAGGACTGAAGGACTGAAGGACTGAAGGACTGAAGGACTGAAGGACTGAAGGACTGAAGGACTGAGGACTGAAGGACTGAAGGACTGAAGGACTGAAGGACTGAAGGACTGAAGGACTGAAGGACTGAAGGACTGAAGGACTGAAAGGACTGAAGGACTGAAGGACTGAAGGACTGAAGGACTGAAGGACTGAAGGACTGAAGGACTGAAGGACTGAAGGACTGAAGGACTGAAGGACTGAAGGACTGAAGGACTGAAGGACTGAAGGACTGAAGGACTGAAGGACTGAAGGACTGAAGACTGAAGGACTGAAGGACTGAAGGACTGAAGGACTGAAGGACTGAAGGACTGAAGGACTGAAGGACTGAAGGACTGAAGGACTGAAGGACTGAAGGACTGAAGGACTGAAGGACTGAAGGACTGAAGGACTGAAGGACTGAAGGACTGAAGGACTGAAGGACTGAAGGACTGAAGGACTGAAGGACTGAAGGACTGAAGGACTGAAGGACTGAAGGACTGAAGGACTGAAGGACTGAAGGACTGAAGGACTGAAGGACTGAAGGACTGAAGACTGAAGGACTGAAGGACTGAAGGACTGAAGGACTGAAGGACTGAAGGACTGAAGGACTGAAGGACTGAAGGACTGAAGGACTGAAGGACTGAAGGACTGAAGGACTGAAGGACTGAAGGACTGAAGGACTGAAGGACTGAAGGACTGAAGGACTGAAGGACTGAAGGACTGAAGGACTGAAGGACTGAAGGACTGAAGGACTGAAGGACTGAAGGACTGAAGGACTGAAGGACTGAAGGACTGAAGGACTGAAGGACTGAAGGACTGAAGGACTGAAGGACTGAAGGACTGAAGGACTGAAGGACTGAAGGACTGAAGGACTGAAAGGACTGAAGGACTGAAGGACTGAAGGACTGAAGGACTGAAGGACTGAAGGACTGAAGGACTGAAGGACTGAAGGACTGAAGGACTGAAGGACTGAAGGACTGAAGGACTGAAGGACTGAAGGACTGAAGGACTGAAGGACTGAAGGACTGAAGGACTGAAGGACTGAAGGACTGAAGGACTGAAGGACTGAAGGACTGAAGGACTGAAGGACTGAAGGACTGAAGGACTGAAGGACTGAAGGACTGAAGGACTGAAGGACTGAAGGACTGAAGGACTGAAGGACTGAAGGACTGAAGGACTGAAGGACTGAAGGACTGAAGGACTGAAGGACTGAAGGACTGAAGGACTGAAGGACTGAAGGACTGAAGGACTGAAGGACTGAAGGACTGAAGGACTGAAGGACTGAAGGACTGAAGGACTGAAGGACTGAAAGGACTGAAGGACTGAAGGACTGAAGGACTGAAGGACTGAAGGACTGAAGGACTGAAGGACTGAAGGACTGAAGGACTGAAGGACTGAAGGACTGAAGGACTGAAGGACTGAAGGACTGAAGGACTGAAGGACTGAAGGACTGAAGGACTGAAGGACTGAAGGACTGAAGGACTGAAGGACTGAAGGACTGAAGGACTGAAAGGACTGAAGGACTGAAGGACTGAAGGACTGAAGGACTGAAGGACTGAAGGACTGAAGAGGACTGAAGGACTGAAGGACTGAAGGACTGAAGGACTGAAGGACTTGAAGGACTGAAGGACTGAAGGACTGAAGGACTGAAAGGACTGAAGGACTGAAGGACTGAAGGACTGAAGGACTGAAGGACTGAAAGGACTGAAGGACTGAAGGACTGAAGGACTGAAGGACTGAAGGACTGAAGGACTGAAGGACTGAAGGACTGAAGGACTGAAGGACTGAAGGACTGAAGGACTGAAGGACTGAAGGACTGAAGGACTGAAGGACTGAAAGGACTGAAGGACTGAAGGACTGAAGGACTGAAGGACTGAAGGACTGAAGGACTGAAGGACTGAAGGACTGAAGGACTGAAGGACTGAAGGACTGAAGGACTGAAGGACTGAAGGACTGAAGGACTGAAGGACTGAAGGACTGAAGGACTGAAGGACTGAAGGACTGAAGGACTGAAGGACTGAAGGACTGAAGGACTGAAGGACTGAAGGACTGAAGGACTGAAGGACTGAAGGACTGAAGGACTGAAGGACTGAAGGACTGAAGGACTGAAGGACTGAAGGACTGAAGGACTGAAGGACTGAAGGACTGAAGGACTGAAGGACTGAAGGACTGAAGGACTGAAGGACTGAAGGACTGAAGGACTGAAGGACTGAAGGACTGAAGGACTGAAGGACTGAAGGACTGAAGGACTGAAGGACTGAAGGACTGAAGGACTGAAGGACTGAAGGACTGAAGGACTGAAGGACTGAAGGACTGAAGGACTGAAGGACTGAAGGACTGAAGGACTGAAGGACTGAAGGACTGAAGGACTGAAGGACTGAAGGACTGAAAGGACTGAAGGACTGAAGGACTGAAGGACTGAAGGACTGAAGGACTGAAGGACTGAAGGACTGAAGGACTGAAGGACTGAAGGACTGAAGGACTGAAGGACTGAAGGACTGAAGGACTGAAGGACTGAAGGACTGAAGGACTGAAGGACTGAAGGACTGAAGGACTGAAGGACTGAAGGACTGAAGGACTGAAGGACTGAAGGACTGAAGGACTGAAGGACTGAAGGACTGAAGGACTGAAGGACTGAAGGACTGAAGGACTGAAGGACTGAAGGACTGAAGGACTGAAGGACTGAAGGACTGAAGGACTGAAGGACTGAAGGACTGAAGGACTGAAGGACTGAAGGACTGAAGGACTGAAGGACTGAAGGACTGAAGGACTGAAGGACTGAAGGACTGAAGGACTGAAGGACTGAAGGACTGAAGGACTGAAGGACTGAAGGACTGAAGGACTGAAGGACTGAAGGACTGAAGGACTGAAGGACTGAAGGACTGAAGAGGGACTGAAGGACTGAAGGACTGAAGGACTGAAGGACTGAAGGACTGAAGGACTGAAGGACTGAAGGACTGAAGGACTGAAGGACTGAAGGACTGAAGGACTGAAAGGACTGAAGGACTGAAGGACTGAAGGACTGAAGGACTGAAGGACTGAAGGACTGAAGGACTGAAGGACTGAAGGACTGAAGGACTGAAGGACTGAAGGACTGAAGGACTGAAGGACTGAAGGACTGAAGGACTGAAGGACTGAAGGACTGAAGGACTGAAGGACTGAAGGACTGAAGGACTGAAGGACTGAAGGACTGAAGGACTGAAGGACTGAAGGACTGAAGGACTGAAGGACTGAAGGACTGAAGGACTGAAGGACTGAAGGACTGAAGGACTGAAGGACTGAAGGACTGAAGGACTGAAGGACTGAAGGACTGAAGGACTGAAGGACTGAAGGACTGAAGGACTGAAGGACTGAAGGACTGAAGGACTGAAGGACTGAAAGGACTGAAGGACTGAAGGACTGAAGGACTGAAGGACTGAAGGACTGAAGGACTGAAGGACTGAAGGACTGAAGGACTGAAGGACTGAAGGACTGAAGGACTGAAGGACTGAAGGACTGAAGGACTGAAGGACTGAAGGACTGAAGGACTGAAGGACTGAAGGACTGAAGGACTGAAGGACTGAAGGACTGAAGGACTGAAGGACTGAAGGACTGAAAGGACTGAAGGACTGAAGGACTGAAGGACTGAAGGACTGAAGGACTGAAGGACTGAAGGACTGAAGGACTGAAGGACTGAAGGACTGAAGGACTGAAGGACTGAAGGACTGAAGGACTGAAGGACTGAAGGACTGAAGGAAAGACTGAAGGACTGAAGGACTGAAGGACTGAAAGGACTGAAGGACTGAAGGACTGAAGGACTGAAGGACTGAAGGACTGAAGGACTGAAGGACTGAAGGACTGAAGGACTGAAGGACTGAAGGACTGAAGGACTGAAGGACTGAAGGACTGAAGGACTGAAGACTGAAGGACTGAAGGACTGAAGGACTGAAGGACTGAAGGACTGAAGGACTGAAGGACTGAAGGACTGAAGGACTGAAGGACTGAAGGACTGAAGGACTGAAGGACTGAAGGACTGAAGGACTGAAGGACTGAAGGACTGAAGGACTGAAGGACTGAAGGACTGAAGGACTGAAGGACTGAAGGACTGAAGGACTGAAGGACTGAAGGACTGAAGGACTGAAGGACTGAAGGACTGAAGGACTGAAGAAGGACTGAAGGACTGAAGGACTGAAGGACTGAAGGACTGAAGGACTGAAGGACTGAAGGACTGAAGGACTGAAGGACTGAAGGACTGAAGGACTGAAGGACTGAAGGACTGAAGGACTGAAGGACTGAAGGACTGAAGGACTGAAGGACTGAAGGACTGAAGGACTGAAGGACTGAAGGACTGAAGGACTGAAGGACTGAAGGACTGAAGGACTGAAGGACTGAAGGACTGAAGGACTGAAGGACTGAAGGACTGAAGGACTGAAGGACTGAAGGACTGAAGGACTGAAGGACTGAAGGACTGAAGGACTGAAGGACTGAAAGGACTGAAGGACTGAAGGACTGAAGGACTGAAGGACTGAAGGACTGAAGGACTGAAGGACTGAAGGACTGAAGGACTGAAGGACTGAAGGACTGAAGGACTGAAGGACTGAAGGACTGAAGGACTGAAGGACTGAAGGACTGAAGGACTGAAGGACTGAAGGACTGAAGGACTGAAGGACTGAAGGACTGAAGGACTGAAGGACTGAAGGACTGAAGGACTGAAGGACTGAAGGACTGAAGGACTGAAGGACTGAAGGACTGAAGGACTGAAGGACTGAAGGACTGAAGGACTGAAGGACTGAAGGACTGAAGGACTGAAGGACTGAAGGACTGAAGGACTGAAGGACTGAAGGACTGAAGGACTGAAGGACTGAAGGACTGAAGGACTGAAGGACTGAAGGACTGAAGGACTGAAGGACTGAAGGACTGAAGGACTGAAGGACTGAAGGACTGAAGGACTGAAGATGAAACTGAAGGACTGAAGGACTGAAGGACTGAAGGACTGAAGGACTGAAGGACTGAAGGACTGAAGGACTGAAGGACTGAAGGACTGAAGGACTGAAGGACTGAAGGACTGAAGGACTGAAGGACTGAAGGACTGAAGGACTGAAGGACTGAAGGACTGAAGGACTGAAGGACTGAAGGACTGAAGGACTGAAGGACTGAAGGACTGAAGGACTGAAGGACTGAAGGACTGAAGGACTGAAGGACTGAAGGACTGAAAGGACTGAAGGACTGAAGGACTGAAGGACTGAAGGACTGAAGGACTGAAGGACTGAAGGACTGAAGGACTGAAGGACTGAAGGACTGAAGGACTGAAGGACTGAAGGACTGAAGGACTGAAGGACTGAAGGACTGAAGGACTGAAGGACTGAAGGACTGAAGGACTGAAGGACTGAAGGACTGAAGGACTGAAGGACTGAAGGACTGAAGGACTGAAGGACTGAAGGACTGAAGGACTGAAGGACTGAAGGACTGAAGGACTGAAGGACTGAAGGACTGAAGGACTGAAGGACTGAAGGACTGAAGGACTGAAGGACTGAGGTGAAGGACTGAAGGACTGAAGGACTGAAGGACTGAAGGACTGAAGGACTGAAGGACTGAAGGACTGAAGGACTGAAGGACTGAAGGACTGAAGGACTGAAGGACTGAAGGACTGAAGGACTGAAGGACTGAAGGACTGAAGGACTGAAGGACTGAAGGACTGAAGGACTGAAGGACTGAAGGACTGAAGGACTGAAGGACTGAAGGACTGAAGGACTGAAGGACTGAAGGACTGAAGGACTGAAGGACTGAAGGACTGAAGGACTGAAGGACTGAAGGACTGAAGGACTGAAGGACTGAAGGACTGAAGGACTGAAGGACTGAAAGGACTGAAGGACTGAAGGACTGAAGGACTGAAGGACTGAAGGACTGAAGGACTGAAGGACTGAAGGACTGAAGGACTGAAGGACTGAAGGACTGAAGGACTGAAGGACTGAAGGACTGAAGGACTGAAGGACTGAAGGACTGAAGGACTGAAGGACTGAAGGACTGAAGGACTGAAGGACTGAAGGACTGAAGGACTGAAGGGACTGAAGGACTGAAGGACTGAAGGACTGAAGGACTGAAGGACTGAAGGACTGAAGGACTGAAGGACTGAAGGACTGAAGGACTGAAGGACTGAAGGACTGAAGGACTGAAGGACTGAAGGACTGAAGGACTGAAGGACTGAAGGACTGAAGGACTGAAGGACTGAAGGACTGAAGGACTGAAGGACTGAAGGACTGAAGGACTGAAGGACTGAAGGACTGAAGGACTGAAGGACTGAAGGACTGAAGGACTGAAGGACTGAAGGACTGAAGGACTGAAGGACTGAAGGACTGAAGGACTGAAGGACTGAAGGAACTGAAGGACTGAAGGACTGAAGGACTGAAGGACTGAAGGACTGAAGGACTGAAGGACTGAAGGACTGAAGGACTGAAGGACTGAAGGACTGAAGGACTGAAGGACTGAAGGACTGAAGGACTGAAGGACTGAAGGACTGAAGGACTGAAGGACTGAAGGACTGAAGGACTGAAGGGACTGAAGGACTGAAGGACTGAAGGACTGAAGGACTGAAGGACTGAAGGACTGAAGGACTGAAGGACTGAAGGACTGAAGGACTGAAGGACTGAAGGACTGAAGGACTGAAGGACTGAAGGACTGAAGGACTGAAGGACTGAAGGACTGAAGGACTGAAGGACTGAAGGACTGAAGGACTGAAGGACTGAAGGACTGAAGGACTGAAGGACTGAAGGACTGAAGGACTGAAGGACTGAAGGACTGAAGGACTGAAGGACTGAAGGACTGAAGGACTGAAGGACTGAAGGACTGACACCACTGAAGGACTGAAGGACTGAAGGACTGAAGGACTGAAGGACTGAAGGACTGAAGGACTGAAGGACTGAAGGACTGAAGGACTGAAGGACTGAAGGACTGAAGGACTGAAGGACTGAAGGACTGAAGGACTGAAGGACTGAAGGACTGAAGGACTGAAGGACTGAAGGACTGAAGGACTGAAGGACTGAAGGACTGAAGAAAGGACTGAAGGACTGAAGGACTGAAGGACTGAAGGACTGAAGGACTGAAGGACTGAAGGACTGAAGGACTGAAGGACTGAAGGACTGAAGGACTGAAGGACTGAAGGACTGAAGGACTGAAGGACTGAAGGACTGAAGGACTGAAGGACTGAAGGACTGAAGGACTGAAGGACTGAAGGACTGAGGACTGAAGGACTGAAGGACTGAAGGACTGAAGGACTGAAGGACTTGAAGGACTGAAGGACTGAAGGACTGAAGGACTGAAGGACTGAAGGACTGAAGGACTGAAGGACTGAAGGACTGAAGGACTGAAGGACTGAAGGACTGAAGGACTGAAGGACTGAAGGACTGAAGGACTGAAGGACTGAAGGACTGAAGGACTGAAGGACTGAAGGACTGAAGGACTGAAGGACTGAAGGACTGAAGGACTGAAGGACTGAAGGACTGAAGGACTGAAGGACTGAAGGACTGAAGGACTGAAGGACTGAAGGACTGAAGGACTGAAGGACTGAAGGACTGAAGGACTGAAGGACTGAAGGACTGAAGGACTGAAGGACTGAAGGACTGAAGGACTGAAGGACTGAAGGACTGAAGGACTGAAGGACTGAAGGACTGAAGGACTGAAGGACTGAAGGACTGAAGGACTGAAGGACTGAAGGACTGAAGGACTGAAGGACTGAAGGACTGAAGGACTGAAGGACTGAAGGACTGAAGGACTGAAGGACTGAAGGACTGAAGGACTGAAGGACTGAAGGACTGAAGGACTGAAGGACTGAAGGACTGAAGGACTGAAGGACTGAAGGACTGAAGGACTGAAGGACTGAAGGACTGAAGGACTGAAGGACTGAAGGACTGAAGGACTGAAGGACTGAAGGACTGAAGGACTGAAGGACTGAAGGACTGAAGGACTGAAGGACTGAAGGACTGAAGGACTGAAGGACTGAAGGACTGAAGGACTGAAGGACTGAAGGACTGAAGGACTGAAGGACTGAAGGACTGGAAGGACTGAAGGACTGAAGGACTGAAGGACTGAAGGACTGAAGGACTGAAGGACTGAAGGACTGAAGGACTGAAGGACTGAAGGACTGAAGGACTGAAGGACTGAAGGACTGAAGGACTGAAGGACTGAAGGACTGAAGGACTGAAGGACTGAAGGACTGAAGGACTGAAGGACTGAAGGACTGAAGGACTGAAGGACTGAAGGACTGAAGGACTGAAGGACTGAAGGACTGAAGGACTGAAGGACTGAAGGACTGAAGGACTGAAGGACTGAAGGACTGAAGGACTGAAGGACTGAAGGACTGAAGGACTGAAGGACTGAAGGACTGAAGGACTGAAGGACTGAAGGACTGAAGGACTGAAGGACTGAAGGACTGAAGGACTGAAGGACTGAAGGACTGAAGGACTGAAGGACTGAAGGACTGAAGGACTGAAGGACTGAAGGACTGAAGGACTGAAGGACTGAAGGACTGAAGGACTGAAGGACTGAAGGACTGAAGGACTGAAGGACTGAAGGACTGAAGGACTGAAGGACTGAAGGACTGAAGGACTGAAGGACTGAAGGACTGAAGGACTGAAGGACTGAAGGACTGAAGGACTGAAGGACTGAAGGACTGAAGGACTGAAGGACTGAAGGACTGAAGGACTGAAGGACTGAAGGACTGAAGGACTGAAGGACTGAAGGACTGAAGGACTGAAGGACTGAAGGACTGAAGGACTGAAGGACTGAAGGACTGAAGGACTGAAGGACTGAAGGACTGAAGGACTGAAGGACTGAAGGACTGAAGGACTGAAAGGACTGAAAGGACTGAAGGACTGAAGGACTGAAGGACTGAAGGACTGAAGGACTGAAGGACTGAAGGACTGAAGGACTGAAGGACTGAAGGACTGAAGGACTGAAGGACTGAAGGACTGAAGGACTGAAGGACTGAAGGACTGAAGGACTGAAGGACTGAAGGACTGAAGGACTGAAGGACTGAAGGACTGAAGGACTGAAGGACTGAAGGACTGAAGGACTGAAGGACTGAAGGACTGAAGGACTGAAGGACTGAAGGACTGAAGGACTGAAGGACTGAAGGACTGAAGGACTGAAGGACTGAAGGACTGAAGGACTGAAGGACTGAAGGACTGAAGGACTGAAGGACTGAAGGACTGAAGGACTGAAGGACTGAAGGACTGAAGGACTGAAGGACTGAAGGACTGAAGGACTGAAGGACTGAAGGACTGAAGGACTGAAGGACTGAAGGACTGAAGGACTGAAGGACTGAAGGACTGGAAGGACTGAAGGACTGAAGGACTGAAGGACTGAAGGACTGAAGGACTGAAGGACTGAAGGACTGAAGGACTGAAGGACTGAAGGACTGAAGGACTGAAGGACTGAAGGACTGAAGGACTGAAGGACTGAAGGACTGAAGGACTGAAGGACTGAAGGACTGAAGGACTGAAGGACTGAAGGACTGAAGGACTGAAGGACTGAAGGACTGAAGGACTGAAGGACTGAAGGACTGAAGGACTGAAGGACTGAAGGACTGAAGGACTGAAGGACTGAAGGACTGAAGGACTGAAGGACTGAAGGACTGAAGGACTGAAGGACTGAAGGACTGAAGACTGAAGGACTGAAGGACTGAAGGACTGAAGGACTGAAGGACTGAAGGACTGAAGGACTGAAGGACTGAAGGACTGAAGGACTGAAGGACTGAAGGACTGAAGGACTGAAGGACTGAAGGACTGAAGGACTGAAGGACTGAAGGACTGAAGGACTGAAGGACTGAAGGACTGAAGGACTGAAGGACTGAAGGACTGAAGGACTGAAGGACTGAAGGACTGAAGGACTGAAGGACTGAAGGACTGAAGGACTGAAGGACTGAAGGACTGAAGGACTGAAGGACTGAAGGACTGAAGGACTGAAGGACTGAAGGACTGAAGGACTGAAGGACTGAAGGACTGAAGGACTGAAGGACTGAAGGACTGAAGGACTGAAGGACTGAAGGACTGAAGGACTGAAGGACTGAAGGACTGAAGGACTGAAGGACTGAAGGACTGAAGGACTGAAGGACTGAAGGACTGAAGGACTGAAGGACTGAAGGACTGAAGGACTGAAGGACTGAAGGACTGAAGGACTGAAGGACTGAAGGACTGAAGGACTGAAGGACTGAAGGACTGAAGGACTGAAAGGACTGAAGGACTGAAGGACTGAAGGACTGAAGGACTGAAGGACTGAAGGACTGAAGGACTGAAGGACTGAAGGACTGAAGGACTGAAGGACTGAAGGACTGAAGGACTGAAGGACTGAAGGACTGAAGGACTGAAGGACTGAAGGACTGAAGGACTGAAGGACTGAAGGACTGAAGGACTGAAGGACTGAAGGACTGAAGGACTGAAGGACTGAAGGACTGAAGGACTGAAGGACTGAAGGACTGAAGGACTGAAGGACTGAAGGACTGAAGGACTGAAGGACTGAAGGACTGAAGGACTGAAGGACTGAAGGACTGAAGGACTGAAGGACTGAAGGACTGAAGGACTGAAGGACTTGAAGGACTGAAGGACTGAAGGACTGAAGGACTGAAGGACTGAAGGACTGAAGGACTGAAGGACTGAAGGACTGAAGGACTGAAGGACTGAAGGACTGAAGGACTGAAGGACTGAAGACTGAACTGAAGGACTGAAGGACTGAAGGACTGAAGGACTGAAGGACTGAAGGACTGAAGGACTGAAGGACTGAAGGACTGAAGGACTGAAGGACTGAAGGACTGAAGGACTGAAGGACTGAAGGACTGAAGGACTGAAGGACTGAAGGACTGAAGGACTGAAGAGGACTGAAGGACTGAAGGACTGAAGGACTGAAGGACTGAAGGACTGAAGGACTGAAGGACTGAAGGACTGAAGGACTGAAGGACTGAAGGACTGAAGGACTGAAGGACTGAAGGACTGAAGGACTGAAGGACTGAAGGACTGAAGGACTGAAGGACTGAAGGACTGAAGGACTGAAGGACTGAAGGACTGAAGGACTGAAGGACTGAAGGACTGAAGGACTGAAGGACTGAAGGACTGAAGGACTGAAGGACTGAAGGACTGAAGGACTGAAGGACTGAAGGACTGAAGGACTGAAGGACTGAAGGACTGAAGGACTGAAGGACTGAAGGACTGAAGGACTGAAGGACTGAAGGACTGAAGGACTGAAGGACTGAAGGACTGAAGGACTGAAGGACTGAAGGACTGAAGGACTGAAGGACTGAAGGACTGAAGGACTGAAGGACTGAGGACTGAAGGACTGAAGGACTGAAGGACTGAAGGACTGAAGGACTGAAGGAACTGAAGGACTGAAGGACTGAAGGACTGAAGGACTGAAAGGACTGAAGGACTGAAGGACTGAAGGACTGAAGGACTGAAGGACTGAAGGACTGAAGGACTGAAGGACTGAAGGACTGAAGGACTGAAGGACTGAAGGACTGAAGGACTGAAGGACTGAAGGACTGAAGGACTGAAGGACTGAAGGACTGAAGGACTGAAGGACTGAAGGACTGAAGGACTGAAGGACTGAAGGACTGAAGGACTGAAGGACTGAAGGACTGAAGGACTGAAGGACTGAAGGACTGAAGGACTGAAGGACTGAAGGACTGAAGGACTGAAGGACTGAAGGACTGAAGGACTGAAGGACTGAAGGACTGAAGGACTGAAAGGACTGAAGGACTGAAGGACTGAAGGACTGAAGGACTGAAGGACTGAAGGACTGAAGGACTGAAGGACTGAAGGACTGAAGGACTGAAGGACTGAAGGACTGAAGGACTGAGGAAGGACTGAAGGACTGAAGGACTGAAGGACTGAAGGACTGAAGGACTGAAGGACTGAAGGACTGAAGGACTGAAGGACTGAAGGACTGAAGGACTGAAGGACTGAAGGACTGAAAGGACTGAAGGACTGAAGGACTGAAGGACTGAAGGACTGAAGGACTGAAGGACTGAAGGACTGAAGGACTGAAGGACTGAAGGACTGAAGGACTGAAGGACTGAAGGACTGAAGGACTGAAGGACTGAAGGACTGAAGGACTGAAGGACTGAAGGACTGAAGGACTGAAGGACTGAAGGACTGAAGGACTGAAGGACTGAAGGACTGAAGGACTGAAGGACTGAAGGACTGAAGGACTGAAGGACTGAAGGACTGAAGGACTGAAGGACTGAAGGACTGAAGGACTGAAGGACTGAAGGACTGAAGGACTGAAGGACTGAAGGACTGAAGGACTGAAGGACTGAAGGACTGAAGGACTGAAGGACTGAAGGACTGAAGGACTGAAGGACTGAAGGACTGAGGACTGAAGGACTGAAGGACTGAAGGACTGAAGGACTGAAGGACTGAAGGACTGAAGGACTGAAGGACTGAAGGACTGAAGGACTGAAGGACTGAAGGACTGAAGGACTGAAGGACTGAAGGACTGAAGGACTGAAGGACTGAAGGACTGAAGGACTGAAGGACTGAAGGACTGAAGGACTGAAGGACTGAAGGACTGAAGGACTGAAGGACTGAAGGACTGAAGGGACTGAAGGACTGAAGGACTGAAGGACTGAAGGACTGAAGGACTGAAGGACTGAAGGACTGAAGGACTGAAGGACTGAAGGACTGAAGGACTGAAGGACTGAAGGACTGAAGGACTGAAGGACTGAAGGACTGAAGGACTGAAGGACTGAAGGACTGAAGGACTGAAGGACTGAAGGACTGAAGGACTGAAGGACTGAAGGACTGAAGGACTGAAGGACTGAAGGACTGAAGGACTGAAGGACTGAAGGACTGAAGGACTGAAGGACTGAAGGACTGAAGGACTGAAGGACTGAAGGACTGAAGGACTGAAGGACTGAAGGACTGAAGGACTGAAGGACTGAAGGACTGAAGGACTGAAGGACTGAAGGACTGAAGGACTGAAGGACTGAAGGACTGAAGGACTGAAGGACTGAGGACTGAAGGACTGAAGGACTGAAGGACTGAAGGACTGAAGGACTGAAGGACTGAAGGACTGAAGGACTGAAGGACTGAAGGACTGAAGGACTGAAGGACTGAAGGACTGAAGGACTGAAGGACTGAAGGACTGAAGGACTGAAGGACTGAAGGACTGAAGGACTGAAGGACTGAAGGACTGAAGGACTGAAGGACTGAAGGACTGAAGGACTGAAGGACTGAAGGACTGAAGGACTGAAGGACTGAAGGACTGAAGGACTGAAGGACTGAAGGACTGAAGGACTGAAGGACTGAAGGACTGAAGGACTGAAGGACTGAAGGACTGAAGGACTGAAGGACTGAAGGACTGAAGGACTGAAGGACTGAAGGACTGAAGGACTGAAGGACTGAAGGACTGAAGGACTGAAGGACTGAAGGACTGAAGGACTGAAGGACTGAAGGACTGAAGGACTGAAGGACTGAAGGACTGAAGGACTGAAGGACCGAAGGACTGAAGGACTGAAGGACTGAAGGACTGAAGGACTGAAGGACTGAAGGACTGAAGGACTGAAGGACTGAAGGACTGAAGGACTGAAGGACTGAAGGACTGAAGGACTGAAGGACTGAAGGACTGAAGGACTGAAGGACTGAAGGACTGAAGGACTGAGGACTGAAGGACTGAAGGACTGAAGGACTGAAGGACTGAAGGACTGAAGGACTGAAGGACTGAAGGACTGAAGGACTGAAGGACTGAAGGACTGAAGGACTGAAGGACTGAAGGACTGAAGGACTGAAGGACTGAAGGACTGAAGGACTGAAGGACTGAAGGACTGAAGGACTGAAGGACTGAAGGACTGAAGGACTGAAGGACTGAAGGACTGAAGGACTGAAGGACTGAAGGACTGAAGGACTGAAGGACTGAAGGACTGAAGGACTGAAGGACTGAAGGACTGAAGGACTGAAGGACTGAAGGACTGAAGGACTGAAGGACTGAAGGACTGAAGGACTGAAAGGACTGAAGGACTGAAGGACTGAAGGACTGAAGGACTGAAGGACTGAAGGACTGAAGGACTGAAGGACTGAAGGACTGAAGGACTGAAGGACTGAAGGACTGAAGGACTGAAGGACTGAAGGACTGAAGGACTGAAGGACTGAAGGACTGAAGGACTGAAGGACTGAAGGACTGAAGGACTGAAGGACTGAAGGACTGAAGGACTGAAGGACTGAAGGACTGAAGGACTGAAGGACTGAAGGACTGAAGGACTGAAGGACTGAAGGACTGAAGGACTGAAGGACTGAAGGACTGAAGGACTGAAGGACTGAAGGACTGAAGGACTGAAGGACTGAAGGACTGAAGGACTGAAGGACTGAAGGACTGAAGGACTGAAGGACTGAAGGACTGAAGGACTGAAGGACTGAAGGACTGAAGGACTGAAGGACTGAAGGACTGAAGGACTGAAGGACTGAAGGACTGAAGGACTGAAGGACTGAAGGACTGAAGGACTGAAGGACTGAAGGACTGAAGGGACTGAAGGACTGAAGGACTGAAGGACTGAAGGACTGAAGGACTGAAGGACTGAAGGACTGAAGGACTGAAGGACTGAAGGACTGAAGGACTGAAGGACTGAAGGACTGAAGGACTGAAGGACTGAAGGACTGAAGGACTGAAGGACTGAAGGACTGAAGGACTGAAGGACTGAAGGACTGAAGGACTGAAGGACTGAAAGGACTGAAGGACTGAAGGACTGAAGGACTGAAGGACTGAAGGACTGAAGGACTGAAGGACTGAAGGACTGAAGGACTGAAGGACTGAAGGACTGAAGGACTGAAGGACTGAAGGACTGAAGGACTGAAGGACTGAAGGACTGAAGGACTGAAGGACTGAAGGACTGAAGACTGAAGGACTGAAGGACTGAAGGACTGAAGGACTGAAGGACTGAAGAGACTGAAGGACTGAAGGACTGAAGGACTGAAGGGACTGAAGGACTGAAGGACTGAAGGACTGAAGGACTGAAGGACTGAAGGACTGAAGGACTGAAGGACTGAAGGACTGAAGGACTGAAGGACTGAAGGACTGAAGGACTGAAGGACTGAAGGACTGAAGGACTGAAGGACTGAAGGACTGAAGGACTGAAGGACTGAAGGACTGAAGGACTGAAGGACTGAAGGACTGAAGGACTGAAGGACTGAAGGACTGAAGGACTGAAGGACTGAAGGACTGAAGGACTGAAGGACTGAAGGACTGAAGGACTGAAGGACTGAAGGACTGAAGGACTGAAGGACTGAAGGACTGAAGGACTGAAGGACTGAAGGACTGAAGGACTGAAGGACTGAAGGACTGAAGGACTGAAGGACTGAAGGACTGAAGGACTGAAGGACTGAAGGACTGAAGGACTGAAGGACTGAAGGACTGAAGGACTGAAGGAGAAGGACTGAAGGACTGAATGGACTGAAGGACTGAAGGACTGAAGGACTGAAGGACTGAAGGACTGAAGGACTGAAGGACTGAAGGACTGAAGGACTGAAGGACTGAAGGACTGAAGGACTGAAGACTGAAGGACTGAAGGACTGAAGGACTGAAGGACTGAAGACTGAAGGACTGAGGACTGAAGGACTGAAGGACTGAAGGACTGAAGGACTGAAGGACTGAAGGACTGAAGGACTGAAGGACTGAAGGACTGAAGGACTGAAGGACTGAAGGACTGAAGGACTGAAGACTGAAGGACTGAAGGACTGAAGGACTGAAGGACTGAAGGACTGAAGGACTGAAGGACTGAAGGACTGAAGGACTGAAGGACTGAAGGACTGAAGGACTGAAGACTGAAGGACTGAAGGACTGAAGGACTGAAGGACTGAAGGACTGAAGGACTGAAGGACTGAAGGACTGAAGGACTGAAGGACTGAAGGACTGAAGGACTGAAGGACTGAAGGACTGAAGGACTGAAGGACTGAAGGACTGAAGGACTGAAGGACTGAAGGACTGAAGGACTGAAGGGACTGAAGGACTGAAGGACTGAAGGACTGAAGGACTGAAGGACTGAAGGACTGAAGGACTGAAGGACTGAAGGACTGAAGGACTGAAGGACTGAAGGACTGAAGGACTGAAGGACTGAAGGACTGAAGGACTGAAGGACTGAAGGACTGAAGGACTGAAGGACTGAGACTGAAGGACTGAAGGGACTGAAGGACTGAAGGACTGAAGGACTGAAGGACTGAAGGACTGAAGGACTGAAGGACTGAAGGACTGAAGGACTGAAGGACTGAAGGACTGAAGGACTGAAGGACTGAAGGACTGAAGGACTGAAGGACTGAAGGACTGAAGGACTGAAGGACTGAAGGACTGAAGGACTGAAGGACTGAAGGACTGAAGGACTGAAGGACTGAAGGACTGAAGGACTGAAGGACTGAAGGACTGAAGGACTGAAGGACTGAAGACTGAAGGACTGAAGGACTGAAGGACTGAAGGACTGAAGGACTGAAGGACTGAAGGACTGAAGGACTGAAGGACTGAAGGACTGAAGGAACTGAAGGACTGAAGGACTGAAGGACTGAAAGGACTGAAGGACTGAAAGGACTGAAGGACTGAAGGACTGAAGGACTGAAGGACTGAAGGACTGAAGGACTGAAGGACTGAAGGACTGAAGGACTGAAGGACTGAAGGACTGAAGGACTGAAGAAGGACTGAAGGACTGAAGGACTGAACTGAAGGACTGAAGGACTGAAGGACTGAAGGACTGAAGGACTGAAGGACTGAAGGACTGAAGGACTGAAGGACTGAAGGACTGAAGGACTGAAGGACTGAAGGACTGAAGGACTGAAGGACTGAAGGACTGAAGGACTGAAGGACTGAAGGACTGAAGGACTGAAGGACTGAAGGACTGAAGGACTGAAGGACTGAAGGACTGAAGGACTGAAGGACTGAAGGACTGAAGGACTGAAGAAGGACTGAAGGACTGAAGGACTGAAGGACTGAAGAAGGACTGAAGGACTGAAGGACTGAAGGACTGAAGGACTGAAGGACTGAAGGACTGAAGGACTGAAGGACTGAAGGACTGAAGGACTGAAGGACTGAAGGACTGAAGGACTGAAGGACTGAAGGACTGAAGGACTGAAGGACTGAAGGACTGAAGGACTGAAGGACTGAAGGACTGAAGATGAAACTGAAGGGACTGAAGGACTGAAGGACTGAAGGACTGAAGGACTGAAGGACTGAAGGACTGAAGGGACTGAAGGACTGAAGGACTGAAGGACTGAAGGACTGAAGGACTGAAGGACTGAAGGACTGAAGGACTGAAGGACTGAAGGACTGAAGGACTGAAGGACTGAAATGAAGACTGAAGGACTGAAGGACTGAAGGACTGAAGGACTGAAGGACTGAAGGACTGAACAAGGACTGAAGGACTGAAGGACTGAAGGACTGAAGGACTGAAGGACTGAAGGACTGAAGGACTGAAGGACTGAAGGACTGAAGGACTGAAGGACTGAAGGACTGAAGGACTGAAGGACTGAAGGACTGAAGGACTGAAGGACTGAAGAAGGACTGAAGGACTGAAGGACTGAAGGACTGAAGAAGGACTGAAGGACTGAAGGACTGAAGGACTGAAGGACTGAAGGACTGAAGGACTGAAGGACTGAAGGACTGAAGGACTGAAGGACTGAAGGACTGAAGGACTGAAGGACTGAAGGACTGAAGGACTGAAGGACTGAAGGACTGAAGGACTGAAGGACTGAAGGACTGAAGACTGAAGGACTGAAGGACTGAAGGACTGAAGGACTGAAGGACTGAAGGACTGAAGGACTGAAGACTGAAGGACTGAAGGACTGAAGGACTGAAGGACTGAAGGACTGAAGGACTGAAGGACTGAAGGACTGAAGGACTGAAGGACTGAAAGGACTGAAGGACTGAAGACCTGAAGGACTGAAGGACTGAAGGACTGAAGGACTGAAGGACTGAAGGACTGAAGGACTGAAGGACTGAAGGACTGAAGGACTGAAGGACTGAAGGACTGAAGGACTGAAGGACTGAAGGACTGAAGGACTGAAGGACTGAAGGACTGAAGGACTGAAGGACTGAAGGACTGAAGGACTGAAGGACTGAAGGACTGAAGGACTGAAGGACTGAAGGACTGAAGGACTGAAGGACTGAAGGACTGAAGGACTGAAGGACTGAAGGACTGAAGGACTGAAGGACTGAAGGACTGAAGGACTGAAGGACTGAAGGACTGAAGGACTGAAGGACTGAAGGACTGAAGGACTGAAGGGACTGAAGGACTGAAGGACTGAAGGACTGAAGGACTGAAGGACTGAAGGACTGAAGGACTGAAGGACTGAAGGACTGAAGGACTGAAGGACTGAAGGACTGAAGGACTGAAGGACTGAAGGACTGAAGGACTGAAGGACTGAAAGGACTGAAGGACTGAAGGACTGAAGGACTGAAGGACTGAAGGACTGAAGGACTGAAGGACTGAAGGACTGAAGGACTGAAGGACTGAAGGACTGAAGGACTGAAGGACTGAAGGACTGAAGGACTGAAGGACTGAAGGACTGAAGGACTGAAGGACTGAAGGACTGAAGGACTGAAGGACTGAAGGACTGAAGGACTGAAGGACTGAAGGACTGAAGGACTGAAGGACTGAAGGACTGAAGGACTGAAGGACTGAAGGACTGAAGGACTGAAGGACTGAAGGACTGAAGGACTGAAGGACTGAAAGGACTGAAGGACTGAAGGACTGAAGGACTGAAGGACTGAAGGACTGAAGGGACTGAAGGACTGAAGGACTGAAGGACTGAAGGACTGAAGGACTGAAGGACTGAAGGACTGAAGGACTGAAGGACTGAAGGACTGAAGGACTGAAGGACTGAAGGACTGAAGGACTGAAGGACTGAAGGACTGAAGGACTGAAGGACTGAAGGACTGAAGGACTGAAGGACTGAAGGACTGAAGGACTGGAAGGACTGAAGGACTGAAGGACTGAAGGACTGAAGGACTGAAGGACTGAAGGACTGAAGGACTGAAGGACTGAAGGACTGAAGGACTGAAGGACTGAAGGACTGAAGGACTGAAGGACTGAAGGACTGAAGGACTGAAGGACTGAAGGACTGAAGGACTGAAGGACTGAAGGACTGAAGGACTGAAGGACTGAAGGACTGAAGGACTGAAGGACTGAAGGACTGAAGGACTGAAGGACTGAAGGACTGAAGGACTGAAGGACTGAAGGACTGAAGGACTGAAGGACTGAAGGACTGAAGGACTGAAGGACTGAAGGACTGAAGGACTGAAGGACTGAAGGACTGAAGGACTGAAGGACTGAAGGACTG